>CAJUYI010000333.1:63316-74467 GCA_910591695.1 Galerucella pusilla
TCGAGTCCGAACTGGTAAAGCTTCCACAAAAAGAAATTATGGAAATATTAAATAGACAGAGTAGTAGTATCCAGTGGCAGATCTAGAATGCTCTCATGGGGGGGCTTGATTGACAATAGGAAATATCAAGAACTCAAAAATTTTACATTTTTAGATTTAAAAAATCAATAAAAAAACAATGATAGGTAACAAAATATTCTTTGTATTAATTATATAAAATAATATCTATACATACTATACACTAAGAAATTAATAATTATTAATTTACCAATTAATATAATGTATTTCAGATTATAAATACGTTTAACGGGCGTAAAGTAAATCTCTTTTTTTTTCTTTTAAAAATGCACAAGTATAGTAAGTAAAACAAACTTTATTATTATTATTTATTATCATGGAAATATTTGGTACAATTAACAAAATATGAGTTCAATAAAGAAATGATAACTTTAAAAGCCCAAACATAAGATCCTCACACTTATAATTTTATACTAATAACACAATTTGAACAATTACTCATAGAAATGTTAGGATTTGCTACCTTGCTCTGTTGTGAGTTGCTACGAAATTGTTTTATCATCTTATTAGTTTCAATAAGACTTATTTTTATTTAACTATACAAATGATTTGGTAGATTGTTATCCAGGGTGAGTTATAATAATATCGAGGTATAAAATTTATCCAACTTGAAACATTTATAATAACCTACTCACAAAAGGTGAAAAATAGAAAATAAAACATATTCATTAATAAACTATCATTAATACGGTCGTGCATAAAATTTTGTATATTTATTAATAAATGACTATTAAAACGGTCATGCATAAAATATTGTATGTATTTCAGGCGTAAACAGCGTTTATGGACCTTACGTGTTAATAGTAATAATAATAATCTTACTTACACGTTGCGGTCCATAAACGCCTGTTTTACGCACTTGATACATAAATAACTATTATTGGTCTAGTCCCAATTTGGCATTTCCAAACGATGAGGCTTTTTTTTACAAAAGATATCGATTATTCCATCAATATCAACCTCGCGTGATTAGCAAATGCTAACCCATTCATCCTTACCTCACCCATTGTACTTCGAAGGTAAGTTTTGAGCCACCTTAAAACGGAAAACTACGCTCCGCAGTAGCTGTTGTTATGGTAATACAATGGATATATATGAAGCAACGTCCTTAAATTTGGAAAAAATAAATGATGACATTCTTTTACAGCATCCAGAGCAGTTTGCTTGTTGACCCTGCCACTTCTGCCCCCAAATTTTAAGCTCAGAACTTAATTCCATATTTAGAGGGTCACACGGGAGGAGGCTTGGGGGGGGGCTAAAGCACCTGTAGCCCCCCCCCTCATAGATCCGCCACTAGTACCCAAGGAATGCATCCGAGTACGTGGCATCCATTAATTAATTGTTCTAGTTACGTGTAAATCCACTGTTGCATCGATCAGCAAGTTGGAGTCTTGTGCAATAGCCTTATTCTACTTGTTTTTGACATAAAACTCGATGGTGAAAAGGCTAAAAGTTTCCTAAAATGTTTACAATGAAGTCAGATTTCGGTTTTTCACTGCTTTGTCAGCACTAATTGCTGCAACCGTGGCGATGGAAACTTGACTAGAAGAGGTCATATTTGAAGGCTTCATTGGTGACAGCTGCTGACTAGTGGAAGGGTCAGCGACAGCGTCACTGAAGCTTAATATTTCATTCGATAACCATATAAATATACTATATTTTAAATATTCGAATGTCAGTATATTCCCAAAAAACTTAGTTACTAGTGCGAAAAAGTGACTCTTTCAACACCAAAATGACGCTAAAAATTCTCTAAAGCAACAGTTTTTTTTTTACCATCTGTCACAGTTGAGTGTCTAACATGCAGGAAGCGCCTTACCAGCCCTTAACTATCATCTACCCTCGTTCCGTTAGGCTCGCTCGTCTTGGGCAGCTAAAGCTCATTTTCTGCCCAAAGTACTACACACAAAATAAAATTACTTTTTATAGCCATCTTCAAGACATCAAAATGCTTAAAGATTGGTGGATACATCCTTGTGGAATGTAATTATTAGAAGACGAACAAGAGACACCAGATGATTGGTATTTGGATGAGTTAAAATTTCAAGTTGAGCATAATATAATACGAGCAGAACAAAAAAAAAGAAGAATATGTGAGCATTGCTAATTGTACAAAATTAAATAATATACACAGTGAAGCAAATAATTTGAACCACAATGAGATTTTTGTTTGTTGAAGGATTTTATTGCTCTGCAGCCAGACATTATATATTCCTGGAATATTCTTCAAACATTCCAAAATATATAAGAATATTCCGAATGCCCACAGTATATTGATAAAATGTGGAATGTGACGAATATTCTAATGCTTTTTCACATTTTCAGTGAATATCCCTTAGAGAATATTCTTAAGATGCGGTAAGGTGAGCATTCCATAGATATTCATTCACGTATTTTAATAATATATTATTCTAGGAATATTCATTGTGGAATATTGTATTGAGAGCATCCATAGTATACTCAGTTACAATATCACAAGAGCATAGACAATATTGTTTCGCGAGTGTTTCGCGAAATACGTCGAGTGAAGAGGTAAATAATCGAAAAATATTGTCTATGCTCGAGTTGGTATTTGTTACGATTATAAAACGAATAATCTAACTTTTTTATCTACAACTGTCATATAACGGGTACGATTTGACACTATTTCCAGTGTCATAATGACGTATATTACCACACTAGTGCGTTTTTAAATACATTACCGCACTAGTGCGATAATAAGAATCTAGAAAAATATTAATAGCTGAATTAAATATTTAAAATAACACTGGAAGCTGCATTTTCAATTTCCGAAAGGAGATTGTCTTCCCTTGAGCTCATTTTTATAGATTTTTGTTCATTCAACTTTGACAATTTGCTGACATAACTAATTTATTTTATATCCACAGCTTTGTTTGTCTTTGTTGCTAAGGTCACAAAATATGATACACAGTACATTGTTGTTTGCATGTGGAATTATTAAAAATACGTTGGATTGAATTTTTTTTACAATGTTATGATATAGGTACTGTTAATAATACTAATAAACAGTTGTAGATAAAATTTTGTATGTAACACGTGTGTTAGGAATTATTAACGCACGCATGTGAAGTTTGCAGGACGAGGCCGTAGGCCGAGTCGTGTAATCACATATAATTCACTAATAATACAGGATGCTTCCTGTAATCGTACTATCAAAATAAATGTGGATGCGCCAATAGGTGTGCAGTGCGACATAAAATTGCCCGTATCTCTTAAACCGTTAATGTCATCGAGATGTCACAAGAGGACTTGATATCTCTAAAAATGTTCACAAAAGCCAATTATTGCATTTATAACTGAAAAAAGTTTTACTCACAAAAAATGGCGCATCCACCATTTAACTTAGTCGGTTCCTGAGTTCTCAAGTATGTTGTAGACTTGTATATCACGCCAAGAAGTGTGCAATTATAGTGTTTATTAACGGTTAAAATATTACCAATTTCCAATCAGCCATTTGATAATTGTAAATAAAAAACCATTTTTCATTCCCAACTTTAGAGCCCTATAGTTCGTTAACGAAGGGCGTGAAAAATTTTTTTATATAAAATATCATCATTATTTTTAGCCTTTCTATCACCTCCCAAGTTTTTGGTACGAACTCCTGGGACACCCTGTATTTATATCCTCCGAATAGTCTAGAAGTCTAGATATTCAAAGAATATTTATTTAGGAATGTCTATAGTACATTCATAGAATGTGACGAATATTCTCAAACAGTTTTACACTTACATATTTAATGAATATTTTTTTTAAACCAGACTAAAATATTTTATTTATTTTTAAAGCAGAATATTTTTATGTTTTTTTATATACAGAGAGAATGTTTTTTATAGAATACATTTTTTTCTATTATATACTTTATAGAAGTATTTTATTTGCTTATAAAATAACCGACTTTCTTAACTAATTGGAGTATTTTAGAAATATTCAGGAATATTAATTTATGAATATACAAATACAGGGTGTCCCACGACGATTAAGACAAGTAATATATCAGAATTGGGCAGTAGTAGATTATTATAATTTTGGGGGTATGAATTAGAGCAAATGCTGCATCTTTTCTTGTTATTGTGTTACCCAATGAGTTATTTGTTTTTGGTCACGTGACGTCGCATTCAAAATTATTAATGGAACACCCTATATGTTTTCGTGATTTTCGATTCTCCTTGAAGTGCTGATTTCGTAGAAACCATATTTCGTGGTCTAAATTAAATATTTACAGAGATACAGGGTGTTAAAAATCACCTATTTTTCAACTTTAGGTCATTGTTTTGTGAAAACTGCTCAATATTTGGCAAAACGGCTTACACCTCCCCATCCTAACTTTTCAAGGGCTACTCGATGGTGCTGAAGAAAATTCAATACAGGATGGTCGAAAAAAATCAGAATGTGGTAAATTTTTGACCACCCTATATCAATTTTTCTATAGCAGCATCGAGTAAAAAATTAAACAAATTTTAGGGTAATTTATGCACTCGTTTAACCTTGGGGCAAGTGACGTCATAAGATCTGGAATTATATTTCTATGAGGTGCTTTTCAGTTTTTTTCAAATTTGACGCCAGATCAAAGTTATGTTTTTTTTTTTAAATGGAACACCCTATATTTCACTACTATCTTGTGATTGTCATCGGCCCTTGACGAGTGTGCAAGATTTCGAATTATTAATCAAAGCGTTTGAAGTGGTTCAAATCGAGTCCAAAGGAGTCGGTTACAAATATACATACATTAGAGTGCTGGAAAAAATTAGTTGGTTAACAAGTAGCGCTATTTGGTTTTGAAAAGAGCTTCAATGCACTGAAAACCAGAACATATTCTCTAATATCCTATCCTAAAATCAATAAAATCCATTAACAAATAAAAATGTTACTTGGCTTCAAATGATGTTCCTACTTAATTAATCCCTCAGTGTATATAATCTATATATAAAGACCACAAATATTCTATTTTCATATTTTTTTTGTAACAACATTCCCAACTTGGAGGTGGATAGCCAAAGCTAAATGCCTAACTAAGGAGAGCATCCACAAATGGATAAAGAACCAGGCGTTGCGCTGGTGGTACCTATGAAACCTCAGGACAACGGCACGCTGAATTATTCCCTAAAAGCCCATCGGCCCAACTGTCACACGGCCTACTATGTCAAATGTCAAAGTCGAGAAACGACGAGGATGATGGTGCAAAAGCTGACCGGACATTGGAGGCTGAGGAAACATTTGCAGGCAATTTGCCTATCAGATGACAGCCTATGTAGGTTCTGCCAGGAAAAAGACGAAGATAGATATCGAGCTCTAAATATAGGGAAGACTACAGTATATCCCCAGATTATATCTGCAAAGGTCACAGTGAGATAGGACAAAGAGCCACTCCAATTCTCATCTAATCTTATCTAACAATTGAATTGTTTCAATCATTACAATGTTTAACTGCATTTAATTAAGTAGATTGAATAAGATATGTTCTATGGAATTTTCAATCACAGCTCTACAAAAAAAAACTTTTTTCTGTTGCCCTTGATATCATCGCGAATTTTAACGTTTTCATGTGCCCAGATTTCGAATATATCCATGAAAGTTCTCAATGTGCTATCAGGGTCGATGGGATTGTACATGATAGCAGTCTTTGAAAAGAGATTGTTCCCTGGAAAATAATTAAAGAAAAGCTTATAAAAGGTGTTTTATGAAAATATTTAATATATCTTAGAAATTTTCCTATATTTTTTCTTTGATGTATCCTAATTTCTTGAAACATAACTATCATTATAAATATAATATATATGTTTTGTTTCTCGTTTTCGTAATGTTGAATGAAAATGAAGATTAAAAAAAGATCAGAGCAAATCTTACAGAATCATTGATAGTTTCATGAATTGTGGGCATAAATACATCCAAAATCATTTTCATATCTAGGGCAACAAAACCACTGTAGATCAGTGTAATATTTCATTTAATTTCCCTATTTATTAACATTCCTATTGATTGATTATTTTTTTAGGCATTGCGAGTGTTTCATTATCTGTAATCTGTAATCTGTAATCTGTAAGAATTTGAAGGGTGGGTGACCCCCACAGCACTTAGGCCACAATTGGCCCATTGTGCATCCTTCCGAGGTTCAGACTTCCTTCTGGCTCGTCATCCAGCCTACTTGTTTGAAGTAGGCGATAACGTCGCCGGAAGTAAGCTCCCTCATGCTGGCTTGTGTTCGCCTGTACTCGCCGAATACGGAAAACCTAAATTGAGAGAGTGTCGGACATTCACAGAGAATGTGTTCGACAGTCTCATCTTTCTGTTCACATCCTCTACAGAGTGAAGTGTCAGACAGACCCAGTCTGTAGAGGTGTTTTCGTAGGTGGCAGTGACCGGTCAGAATACCCGTGGCTGTCCGAAGGTTCTGTCTGTTCATAGTCACGTATTTTTTGGCTACTTGTTTCATTAAGAATTTGATCTAATCTTTCGTAAACAAACCTTTTATTGGTTATACCCCAAATACATGAAAAATATAAGGAAATACTGGATCATGATGCGTACTACAAACAACAGGTAATCATTCATTTTTAATATACGGATTTATTTTCATGTATTCAACTCCACCATTATTACGGAAAACAAATATTTTTTATTTAATTTCATTGTTTGTCAACTGTTATTAACAAATTGTAGAAACTGTAATATTTTTTCTACAGCTGAAAAAAATAACAAAAACGGGTATACAGTTCAAAGTAAGTACTGAAAAGAAATTTTACATCTAAATTATTTAGAAGTTTTATAAAAAATAGAGATTACGAAGAAATCAATTGAATAATTACAATAGTATAACTTTTCGAAGAGTTGACTTTTATAACTTTTATAACGTCAATAAATATTTTGGAATACACAATATTTTTTCAAATTCTTAATACCTTAAAAAAATACTCTAGTTAGTGGAAAAACTAGATCTCTAATGCACTAGTACAATTAATAATAGTAGGTACCTATATTAAGTACCCAGTGTCAAAATAGTATATTATGCAACGATCATGTAATGATGGTTATTAATACCCAAGCATTAACCGTTACATGAAATTTGCATACACTATTTTTTCTACAAAAAAATTTAACTGGAAAAAACAAATTTTAAAAAATGCATCACCCGTCACTCGAACCCGGCTTGTACAGATCAAAAAAAAACCTATGCAGCGACTTTGCTCACTGTGCTACGGGACCACATTGTTGAACTAATAGCATAAAGCCACCTTGATATATTGGAGGATGCAATAGCTTTGATCCAGGAGCCCTGGATAATAAAAGACCAAAATTACAGGTTTCAGTAGCCTAACGGCTCAGATTTTTAGTCTACCAAGCAATCAGCAACCTGGGACAGCTGTTTCCGTCCGAAGGAAATACAGAGCCTCTCCGATGGCACAATTCTGCACCTCAGACCTTACTGCGGTTAAAGTGGAATGTCCAGATGGAAGAGGCAAATATACGGCGTTGGTACTCGCATCGGTGTACTTACCTTCAGATGCAGCCACCCTACCACCGACTAAAGAGATGGAGGTACTAGTGGATCACTGCCTCAACCAGAGAGTAGAGCTGATATTGGGTTGCGACTCCTACTATCACCACTTAAGCTGGGGCAGCAAGGATGTCAACGCCCGAGGTAAGTCTCTTTATGAATATATAATTAAAAAAGATCTAACAATCTTAAACAGAGGCACGGAGCCGACATTTATTAACGCCCGTAGCCAAACATTAATAGATATTACGCTGGCGACAGCCAAAATATCAAAAAAATTCAGGACTGGCAAGTGTCGGATCATATTTCTATGTCAGACCACCGCTGGCTGACCTATACGGTAAGCCAGGATCTCAGGACCACTGTAAAATCCCGTGACCCGAAGAGGACGGATGTAGCTCTCTACAATCGACTCTTAAAAGGTGCTCGGTGGGAAACAGAGGTCCTGACTCCTAGCAATAATGAGGAACTGGAAAGGTACACAGTATCTATCTAAAACAAAATAGACAAACATCCACCCTGGGTATATTCATAGATATCGAGGGAGCGTTTGATAAAACAACCTTTCCAACAATTACCCAGCAACTCAACTCCAGGAATGTACCTCTGGTAGTAGGAGAATGGATACTCAAGATGCTCTCTAGTAGAGCAATAAGTATTAAAGTAGAAGACATCACAGACTGGCAAATTTGTGAACACACTGTGCGATAGAGCGCAGGATGGGCTTGAATTAATTGAAACATGGTGTAAGGAACACTCACTGTCGATCAATCCCAGGAAGACTAAGATGGTCCTTTTCACCAGGCAAAGAAGTTTATCGGGTTCAAAACCGAAATCTTCAAAAGCAAACTAAACTTTTCGGAAGAGGTGAAATACCTTGGTATTACCCTCGACAGGAAACTAACATGGAACTCTCATCTACACTGCACAGCAAAAAAAGCATATGTGACTTATGAGCAGTGTCGGAGGACAGTGGGCGCACATAGGGTCTGTACCCCGTGTGGTCACCTGGATGTACAATGCAATAATAAGACCCATGTTAACGTATGGAGCAATTGCATGGGGACCGAAGGTTCTACAAGCAACGGCCATCCAAAAATTATATCAAATACAGCGAATGGCTTGCCTAAACATCACAGGAGCCATGAGAACAACACCAACCGCAGCAATTGAACTAATTACTGGTCTGATCCCTCTGGACATGTACGTCAATGAGGTTGCGTACGATTGCGCACAGCTGAAGTAGGTGTGGGCCAATTAAGGTTAAGCCTATGGCAGGAAGCGCTTACTGCGCTACCTCTGCTGCAGGCAGCCAATGATGCAATCGAACCTAGGTTTTCGTTTGACAAACCCTACAAAATACAAATGAAACAGAACACAAAGCCAGATGCTGCAAATGCAATACGCATATATACAGATGGTTCAAAAAATGAAAGAAGGCTAAGGATGTGGAGTTTACTCGAGAGCACTAAGCCTAAGGATTAAGTGGGGAATGGGAAACAATACCAGCGTGGTTTAAGCAGAACTGGCTGGTATCTCAGTTGCCACAAAAGAACTAACCAGAAGAGAAATTTCTGGCAAAAACATAACAATCTGCACAAATAGTAGACAAGCCCTATTAGCCTTGAACAGACAACGTGTTATATCGGAGCTAGTACTAGAGTGCCACCAAGATTTAGCTAACGCCTCGGCAGATAACAATATTATCCTGAGGTGGGTTAAAGGGCACGACAGGAGTAAAGAAAATCGCATTGCCGATTCTTTAGCCAGGGAAGCCGCTGGACTAAAAACTCTAGAATCCAGTGACACCTACGGCCTAACGACTTCGACAATTGCGGAACTAGCCAAACGTTACACCCATGCTCAATCCCTTAAGCGATGGGATGGAATCAAAGGATGCAGTCTTGCCAGAATCACCCTGGGCGACCCTGGGAAGCTGGCGCCGAAGAAATATTTGGCGATGACCAGGAAAAACCTACGTTTTACAGTAGGATTTCTGACTGGCCACCGTCAACTAAGGAAACACCTCCATACTATGGGGCTAGTGGACACACCTCTATGCAGGATGTGTGAACAGAAAGATGAAACTGTCAGGCATGTCTTATGCGAGTGTCCGGAGTTATCGTCAATAAGAGAGTGTGTGTTCGGTGAGTCTTGGCCTACACCTGCCGATATAAAGGAGATGTCTCCTACTGACCTGTCCACCTTCCTGAGAAGGATTGGATTGACGATGACCTAGGAGGACAACTCCTCGGGAGGATGTAAAATGGGTCACATGTGGCCTAAGTGCTGTGAGCCAACACTCACCCTCCCTACTCTACAGATACAGATGCATCACCCGGAACTCGAACCCGGCTTGTACACTTTGCTCACTCTTCTACGGGACCACATTGTTGAACAGGCGAGCCTTGTCCTGGACAACTCAAGCCAAGGTTCCGGCACTGAGGCCACTGGCGGGCCCATTGAGCCATTCTTGCTACTTTTTAATTAAGAGAACTCAAATAAAACAAAAAGTTGAACACTCTTGATTTGATTCACAATCGATAACGAGACAATGACAACAGTTTATTCAGAATTGCTATTCTCTATTCTAATCAAATTCCTCCAATGAAAGCAACTGAAATACGAAATAGTTTAATCTAGATCTGACCACGTCAAACACTAATTCCTTTCGCCTTCTTAAAACGTCGAATACTAATAACCTATAAATATATCTATTGTAGCGGATAAATTGAAGTATGATTTTAATATAGGCATCCCAATATATTATGAAATCAAACAATTTTATTTTGTTAAATCTACATTGTATTTAAACATAAAGTGACGCGTTGGAACCCAACAGCATTTGAAAAATAGATGAAAAGTAGGAGGTTTGGGCTGTCTTTCTCTAATAGCGTGTATGCTATATATACACAGACAAAGACAGAAAACCCTCTGATCGTTTGTCTCTTTCTCTCTCACCGGAGTTCAGACGGACATTCCCACTTGTTTGTATGTATGTTGTAACGAGTTATTTTGTTGTTATAGATACAGGGTTAATTTTCAACACTTTAAATATATTATAACTCGTTACTTAAATTCAAACTCTCTTTTCTTTTATTGATTTTTATTTATTGTTAGGTATACTGTTGTTTTGTATATTTTTTTTTTAGTATAAGACCGGAGGTACGTAAATGAATTCTATCATGAAATTTAGTAGTTTCTAAAGTTAAAATTTTTTCAATCGATAAGGACATTTGGTATATATACCATTTATTTAATTTCAAAATACGTCTGGTATATGACAAATTTTTTGTGGTATCTAAATTTTACTAGCGACAATGAGGATATAAATAGCAGGAGAATTGATTTGGAGAGACAGAGACCGACCGCTGATTCACCTTTTACCTTTTACCTTTACCTTTACCGTTGACCGTTGCTAATTTTTGTACGTAAAGTGTGTGTCCCAAGTTTGTGTTATTCCGATCCGGTTACCGGCATATATTTTCAATTAAAGACAGTAATTTTTTTTTAAAAGTTGTGACAAAAGTGAACTTCGATACCGAAGCCAATTCAAGAAG
>CAJUYI010000333.1:74477-116933 GCA_910591695.1 Galerucella pusilla
GTGTTCGTGTGGCAGGAGCCACGTGTACGAGGTAAAACGCGTTACAATGTATGTGTGTATTTTGGGGTGACATTCACTGAGATCTAAAAGATCTATTGTGCCCCCTTATCTGTATCTGTAGAGTAGGGAGGGTGAGTGTGTAGGCTCACAGCACTTAGGCCACATGTGACCCATTGTACATCCTCCCGAGGAGTTGTCCTCCTAGGTCATTGTCCATCCTGTCCTTCTCAGGAAGGTGGACAGGTCACTGGGAGACATCTCCTTTATATCGGCAGGTGTAGGCCAAGACTCACCGAACACACACTCTCTTATTGACGATAACTCCGGACACTCGCATAAGACATGCCTGACAGTTTCATCTTCCTGTTCACACATCCTGCATAGAGGTGTGTCCACTAGCCCCATAGTATGGAGGTGTTTACTTAGTTGACAGTGACCAGTCAGAAATTCTACTGTTAAACGTAGGTTTTTCCTGGTCATCGCCAAATATTTCTTCGGCGCCAGCTTCCGAGGGTCGCCCAAGGTGATCCTGGCAAAACTGCATCCTTTGATTCCATCCCATCTCTTAAGGGATTGAGCATGGGTGTAACGTTTGGCTAGTTCCGCAATTGTCGAAGTCGTTAGGCCGTAGGTGTCACTAGTCCTAGAATTTTCAGTCCAGCGGCTTCCCTGGCTAAAGAATCAGCAATGCGATTTCCTTTACTCCTGTCGTGCCCTTTAACCCACCTCAGGATAATGTTGTTATCTGCCGAGACGTCAGCTAAATCTTGGTGGCACTCTAGTACTAGCCTCGATATAACACGTTGTCTGTTCAAGGCTAATAGGGCTTGTCTACTATCAGTGCAGATTATTATGGTTTTGCCAGAAATTCCTCTTCTGGCTAGTTCTTTTGTGGCAATTGAGATACCAGCCAGTTCTGTTTGAACAACGCTGGAATTGTTTCCCATTCCCCACTTAATCTTGAGGCTCAGTGCTCTCGAGTAAACTCCACAGCCTGAGCCTTCTTCCATTTTTGAACCATCTGTATATATGCGTATTGCATTTGCAGCATCTGGCTCTGTGTTCTGTTTTATTTGAATTTTGTAGGGTTTGTTAAACAAAAACCTGGGTTCAATTGCATCGTTGGCTGCCTGCAGGAGAGGTAGCGCAGTGAGCGCTTCCTTCCATAGGCTCAACCTCAATTGGCCCATTCCTACTTCGGGGTTTACACCAGCCGTGCGCAATCGTACCATGGCCATTAACGCAACCTCCTTGACGTGTAGGTCCAGAGGGGTCAGACCAGTAATTAGTTCCATTGCTGCAGTTGGTGTTATTCTCATGGCTCCTGTGATGTTCAAACAAGCCATTCGCTGTATTTGATATAATTTTTGGATGGCCGTTGCTTGTAGAACCTTCGGTCCCCATGCAACTGCTCCATACGTTAACATGGGTCTTATTATTGCAGTGTAGATCCAGGTCACCACACGGGGCGACAGACCCCATGTGCGTCCCACTGTCCTCCGACACTGCTCATAAGCCACATATGCTCTTTTTGCTCTGCTGTGTAGATGAGAGTTCCATGTTAGTTTCCTGTCGAGGGTAATACCAAGGTATTTCACCTCTTCCGAAAAGTTTAGTTTGCTTTTGAAGATTTCGGGAGGTTTCAAACCCGATAAACTTCTTTTCCTGGTGAAAAGGACCATCTCAGTCTTTCTGGGATTGATCGACAGTGAGTGTTCCTTACACCATTTTTCAATTAATTTAAGCCCATCCTGCGCTCTATCGCACAGTGTGTTCACAAATTTGCCAGTCTGCAAGATAACTATGTCATCTGCGTATGCAATTGTGTAGAATCCATTGTTGTTGAGGTGATTAATCAGGGTGTCTAGGACTATGTTCCACAGAAGGGGTGATAAGACTCCTCCTTGTGGACATCCCCTCATTACCAGTCCTCTTACTGTGATGTCTTCTACATTGATACTTATTGCTCTACTAGAGAGCATCTTGAGTATCCATTCTCCTACTACCAGAGGTACATTCCTGGAGTTGAGTTGTTGGGTAATTGTTGGAAAGGTTGTTTTATCAAACGCTCCCTCAATATCTATGAATATACCCAGGGTGGATTCTTTGTTGTCCAATGATCTTTCGATTCTGCCAACCACTTGGTGAAGGGCCGAATCAGTGGACCTTCCCGGAGTATATGCATGCTGATTTGGATGAAGTGGGTTGTGAACTAGCACTTCATCTCTTATATACCGCTCGCATAACCTCTCCATTGTTTTTAAAAAGAACGATGTGAGACTAATTGGTCGGGATGCTTTTGGTAAGGTGTAGTCCATCCTACCTGGTTTGGGTATAAATACCACTCGTACTTCTCTCCACTTACTGGGAATATACCTCAGAGCTAAAGAGGCTCTGAAAATTCCAACCAGGTGCGGCATAAGAATATCCATTCCCCATTGAAGTAGGGCTGGTCTTATTCCGTCAGGTCCTGGTGACTTGAAGGGGGAAAAGCCCGATATGGCCCACCTTATCTTGTCCTCATCAATTAGTGCACTAGCAGATTGCCAGTCATATTGTGAGGGTGTTGTTGATACTTCCGTCCAGTTTGACGTTCCAGGAAAGACAGAACCTGGGAAGTGAGTTTCCATAAGAATCTCAGCGCTCTCTTGAAGGTTGGCGGCCTTGTCGCCATTTTCCCTTGTCAGGATGCCGATACTCTTATGGTGGTCGTTTGAGAGTGCCTTCTGTAGCCTAGAAACTTGTGGGAAGTCTTCGACTGCCTCACAATAGGCTCTCCAGGCTTCTCTTTGCTTTTGTCCGCAGACTTTTTTGAACTCTTTGAGGTTGGCTTTATATATTCCCCAGTCCTCTTTGAGTTTTGTTCGTTTTGCCTTGTTAAAGGTCGTTCTCGCTGTCTTTCTGAGGTGTTCCAGTTCAGGGCACCACCAGGTATTGGTCGTGCCACCTGTCTGAACCATCCTCATCGGACAGGATTCCTTATAGGCAATGTCTATTTTGTTTTGGATAGATACTGTGTACCTTTCCAGTTCCTCATTATTGCTGGGAGTCAGGACCTCTGTTTCCCGCAGAGCACCTATTAAGAGTCGATTGTAGAGAGCTACATCCGTCCTCTTCGGGTCACGGGATTTTACAGTGGTCCTGAGATCCTGGCTTACCGTATAGGTCAGCCAGCGGTGGTCTGACATAGAAATATGATCTGACACTTGCCAGTCCTGAATTTTGTTTGATATTTTGGCTGTCGCCAGCGTAATATCTATTAATGTTTGGCTACGGGCGTTAATAAATGTCGGCTCCGTGCCTCTGTTTAAGATTGTTAGATCTTTCTTAATTATATATTCATAAAGAGACTTACCTCGGGCGTTGATATCCTTGCTGCCCCAGCTCAAGTGGTGTGAGTTTGAGTCGCAACCCAATATCAGCACCACTCTCTGGTTGAGGCAGTGATCCACTAGTACCTCCATCTCTTTAGTCGGTGGTAGGGTGGCTGCATCCGAAGGTAAGTACACCGATGCGAGTACCAACGCCGTATATTTGCCTCTTCCATCTGGACATTCCACTTTAACCGCAGTAAGGTCTGAGGTGCAGAATTGTGCCATCTGAGAGACTCTGTATTTCCTTGGGACGTAAACTGCTGTCCTAGGTTGCTGATTGCTTGGTAGGCTAAAAATTTGACCCGTTAGGCTACTGAAACCAGTAATTTTGGTCTTTATTATCCAGGGCTCCTGGATCAAAGCTATTGCATCCTCCAATACATCAAGGTGGCGACATAGTGTTGCCGTTGCCGCTTTTTTGTGTTGGAGGTTGCATTGTATGACATTTACCTTTTCTACAACGACCTTGCCCATGAGTAGGTTGCCTGGAGTTGGGTTCACTTTAGAGGTCCATCTGCTCCTCCGCTAGGGGAGCAGACCTCGCTGTATTCGGGTGCCTCCTCCGTCAGGTCATCGACTGCTTCGACGTCCTTTTCGGGACCCATGGTGGCCTTGGGGTCAATATCCACTTTAGGTGGCTCGACTACCAAGGACCTCGGGTCTTCAGAGGTACCCCCTGCTTCCTTTCTCGTTACCTGGATAGTCAATGAGGTGAACGCATAGCTCATCCTCATCGACTTCTTCTTGAGGACAGCCATATCCTCGTCTCCGATTCCAAAGACGAAGAGGTGTCCTTCTGGGTTCACCTTCACCTCATGATGGAAAGTGCACCACCTTGCCACCGTCAGATCAGGGTTCTGCGCCCTAAGCCGACCAAGCACCCTCTCTTTTTCACCGGATGTCGTCTTGTGGACGTCCTCCGGGATCCAGAGCGAGGCCTTGGTCAGCTTAGGGAGCCTATCCACACTAACGACCGCCAGTAATGCCTCCTCCCACGGCTTGAGGTTTTTTGTGGCTTTTTTCAGCCACTCTAGCGTCCCGTCGTCATCGCGGACCACTCTGATGATTTCACCGGGGTATGTCCACGACTTAAACGTGGGCGCTTTGCTATTGCTACTGGAGGCGGAGAAGATGATCTTGTCCAGTTCCTCTAGCAGTTGATTTTTGATGATTCTTTCCCGTTCTGCGGTAACCTTACCGTACGGGTTGGTCTCATCTATGATAGCAACCTTGAGGTGTCTCAAGGCGGCATCCGCAAAGGTTTTGGAAGGCGCGGCGACATTTCTGTCGCTGCGTGGCTTCTTCAGCCTTCTTGGAGTCCCCTCCGTGGAGGTGCTCATGTGAGGGCGCTTTCCTGCAGGGGCAGCCGGTTCCATGCCTTTATTCAAAGCGGAGCTCTTGGCGCCGGCCGCAGGAAGTGCCTTTGCTGTTGGAGGTGGAGTGGGGGAAGAGGGGGGTGCATTTATAGTTGCTGCCACCCCTGATTCCTTCGCTCTCTTCCTCCTTTTGGCCTCGGCGCCGCAAATGCGCTTTCGCCTAGGCCTTTGTGTTTCATCATCACGAGGTGATCTTCCATGTCCAGCCTCATTCTGTGCAGTATTTTGGGGTGGACATTTCTGTTCATCCCCAGCTACTGCTTTTGATTGAGGTGAGCACTTCTGTCCAGCCTCGGGATTTGTTACAGTTTTTCGTGTTTTTTCCATGTGTGTTCCCACGAGTAGCAAGGGAAGGGTTGGTCACCTCTGGCAGAGCCCCGCATTACCAGAGGAAGGCTAATTACAATGGGGTTCCGCCCGGTTCCCCAAGGGGATCGTTCGCGACCGCATATCACCCTGCGGCCATTCAGCTGTCGGCACGATTCCTTACACCTTAGCTTGGGTAGGCTGGTCCGCGGTGGCATGTTTCGCAAAGGATTTTGGGGAGGTTTAGCTCCCCTCACCCTACTTATTTCTGCCACTGACCAAGGGACCGGCGACTCAGTCCCTTGGACGTTCCCCTATCCGCCACCTGGGGACGCGCCCGATAGATAACCCAATCCACGGGACTGTGCCCCCTTACTTCTACTTAGTTTTCGAGGAGAGTCTCAGAAACTAGTAGCTCCTTTAGTCCTATATCCCGGAGGAATTTTAGGATGTCTGCAGGCTTCAACTTAGGTAAATGTTCCTCTTCTTTCCAGTAATCTCCCAGGTGCTGTGCTCTAGGATTCTGAAGTGCTGTGCAGTTGGAAAGTATGTGGATGGAGGTTTCTTCTTCCATTCCACAAAATCTGCATTCTTCTTCCTCCACTATTTTGAGCTTTTTCAGGTGCCCATTCAGGCGACAATGTCCCGTTAGGATCCCTGTTAAAACTCTTAGCGCAGTTTTACTTTGACTTATGCATTCATTTGATCTCAGAGTCTTAAGAGTCTTTGATTGTATAAGCCCTACTGGATCTTTCCAATGATCAGATCTCCTCTTTTTCTTGGCTTTACCTATTTCTTCCAATATTATAGTGAGGCTGATTCCGCAAAAAGTATTTCAGTCCCCCACTTTGCTAGTTCATCTGCTATTTCATTTCCTTCTATTCCAGTGTGTCCTAGAATCCATAGTGAGGTGACTTTATTGTTCTCGCCCAGTTCATTGAGTTTGTCTAGGCACTCCCACACCATTTCGGAACTGATTACACGAGAGTTCAGTGTTCAGTGTTTTAATGACTGCTTGATTATCCGACATTATGATAATCCTTTGTCTTCTGTATAATTTATCAAAATTGAACGGGGCGCACTTTCTTATAGCGTGGATTTCCGCTTTAAAGATACTTGGGGTTATTCCCAAGCTTTAAGAGTGTCTGGTTCCTGGCCCGAACACTCCTATCCCAGTTCTTTCTATTGCTTTTGAGTCGTCTGTGTACCATTGAATGGCATTCGTTCCAAGCCTGGTAATGGTATTTGGATCCCATTCCTTCTTGTTGCTTAATTCCGTAACGAATTTCTCTGAAAAATTATACTTTTTCAACATTCCTACTTACACAGTGCCCTATGGCTTGTTGCCTCTATCTGTAGTAGGTATCTCAATGGAAGAAGAGCGTTATAACGCTGGCAGAATGTTCCAGTACATGCGAGTCTACCTAAAAAAATTATTACCTAAAATGAAGAGGTTTATGACTGCCTATATAAAATTCCCCTGCCGTCCGATGTACCACCACATGTTATGCCAGCACATCAAGAGGGATACCTCCGATTCCTAGCGAAAAAGACATGCATGGCTTCATTTTATTCAAGGAGTACATCAAACTGCTTACAGTATTTCACCAAACACTGAGACATTTCAGAGACATCCAGAACCTCGAAGACAATAACAGATTGTCACGCGACGAGAGATAGAAGTTTAAAAACAGTTTTTTTATGAAAAATAAACCCGCTTCAAAAAGTTTTCAAAGTTTCTATCTTCAACCTGCCCAAAAATGGGTAATCGAGGGATTTTTTTTCGGGTCTAGGCGGGAAACTCATGTTTGAAAGGGGCCAGACAGTGTTTCAATTGAAATAGCTTATGGCATATTTGTCAGTTCCAGTGGTGATTGACTCTAAAATAAAACTAGATCAAGAAATTTTGGCATTCCTAGGAGGATGCCTACCAACTATACCCACATCGAACTTGCCGTTACCCCTATCTCGGAATCACTCCACTATCATACATCAAGACTGGCAGCGGTCCCTCACACACTCTCTGTCATCTTCTTCCTTCTACCACTTCTACCTCTCATGCAGTCATGATCTTTTCCTATTATCTATTACTTTTCTAATGAATTTTTTAGTGATTGAAAACCCACTGTTTATACCTACGAATTGGTTTATATTTTGAAAACATCAATACATTTCAGAATACATTTTAAAATTAATGTGTTAGACCTATTTACAGCTATTTGCCAGTTAGTACAATTATTGCACTTCAGAGGAACATTATCCTATTAGAAACATTTTGGACAATATGCGGAGTTGTATTATGATGATCCTAAAATAGTATATTAAAGTATAAGTGGATATTAAGGTCTTTTTTGCGCGATCGATCTTTTTTGTTTATTTAAAGCAGCGGTTGTCAGGACGGTAGGTTGTGTTTACTGGTTTCTAAGTCTAACATGTCGGTAAGTGATTTACTTACCGTTCAGACGTCGGTAAGTAATTTACTTACCGACGACTTAGCCCTACATACATTTAAGTGGTCCTAAATAATATATTACTTCATTCATTACACGAAAGGAACAAAAAAAATAAGATCTATATTTTTTTAATGAACAGAAACGAACAGAACAATATAAAAAGTAATAAATATCATGAAAACAATTTCACCAAAATGCAAATTATATTTTAAACTGATCGAGAAGTATAAATGTCACTTTTGACATTTCGCTCATTTCGAAGAAATTTGGGTAATACCGGTCTCCAGCAAAATTGGAGGCTTCGCTACGCTCAGCCTCCAATTATTGCTGTCGGCCGGTAAACAACCCTTACCGTTCTTGATACTTAATATACTATAAAACACGCGTGATTTTTCGAGCACGACGGCGAAGCCGGAGTGCTCGAAATAGAGCAAGTGTTTTAAAGACCAGTTAACCACGAATACTTTACGCTATTTTTTTTATTGGTGCACTTTGAAATTATAAATACTGGTCTATAACTACTACAACAACAAGAAGTGGAAATCATAGATGGAAATAAGAACTAAATGTCAAATGGTTAAATTCGTGATGTAGGTGTATACCTTGCGTTGTCATGGAAATGAGAAAAACATAAACTAATTTGTATTTTGATGGAAGTACAACCTTATTGTATTTTGTGAATGTCAATAGTATTAATTTAAATACCATTTCCTAAGATTTGAAAAATCGAAATATTAATATTTCAAACAATACCAACGGCACTTTCCATTTTAATTTATAAATTTGACATTGTTAAATATTGTTCGAATAAAAGTTTGGACATTACAAACTACTCCTGTCAGATCAATAATAGAAAAATTGTCATTTAGACATGATTTAGACCATAGATTTATACTTCCTTTCTCGAGTTGTTGATGTTGCCACGGTAACTTTAAAACACGCGCGTTTTTTAAAGTTCGATTTAAACACGCTGAGGCGTGCTTTAAATGGGTAAAATGGTTCACCAATAAAAAAAAATAATTCACCATTTCAAAGTATTGATTCCATGAAAGATCGTTTTCAAAACGTTTTCACCTTTTCTCCATAAAAAGAAACTGATTTCTATAGTATACTTTAAAAATTTAATCATTTTTACAATTAAAAGAATAGATAAGGCAGCAGCTGTTTGTCACTTGACTTAATTTGTCAAAGCTATTTCGCAAAAACTAAGCCACGTGACGCGTCGTGAATACATTCATTAGAAATATCCTAATCCGTTTTACTTCGCACAAAAATCTTTGAAAGTCCATCATCCCTAATAGATGCGACAATAAAATTGCATTATTTTGTAAAAACTAAGGCACGTGTCGCATTTCTGAATAGGTGCACCCTAGTAGGTAATCTGGTTTGTCTTCGTTAAAAAAAAATCTAGTATTATACCTAACTATATCTAATTTATTTACGATTAAATGAAATAATGAGGTAGGTATGCATTGTAATTTCTAATATTTCCTAAATTGACTGCTAATTAGAATTTTAGTTTGAATTTTTAAATTCAAACATTCAAACTTGACGAACCGCTCCGCGATTTTAAAAACAGTGTGGCCTCCCCTTCGTGTTGATAGTTTGGACCAATCCACTGGTTTTCGTCTTACCTCTCCTATACTGTACCAACTCGCGTCTGTTCGCGTCAGCGCTTCAAGTTCGTATTACATTTTTGATTGTGACTTTGTTGGTGTTGGTTGAAAGTTGAGTTCGTCGCTGATTTAAGGACGTTCAGTTACGTTTAGTGTATTTGTTACTGAAAAGTACAACAAAGTTTGTGTTTCGTTGTTTATTGAACTCGTTTATAGTGCGTTTTAAACAATTTCCGTGGATTAATCTGTGTAAAAAAATACATATAAATCGCTGTAATTTTGGTTGCATAACCTCAAACATAAACATACCAACGCAAAACATGAGCACTACAAGTTTATATTGTAACCCAATTGGGCTTTTATCGAGAACCACACCACATATTTACAAACCTGATATAAAAAAAGTGAAGAGAGTTCTTTTTGAGCCTGTCGATCGTATCGCCACACAAAAATTCGTAGAGGAGGAATTAGAAAAAATAAGGGTAACCAAATCGAAAGAATGGAATTTTGATTTCGAAAACGAAAGGTCTTTGAGTCCAAGCGGAGATTTTCAATGGAAACCTGCGACTCCTGTTAAAAACAAACCTATAAAATATCCATTAGTTGAATTTACAGGTCACGACCTATACGCTATCCCTGATGATGTTATCAGACCAATTCCTATTAGAGCAACAATACAAAGAGAGGAGATGACGTCATCCAGAAAAATTCATCCACGAACCAAACCGCAGCGTTTGATTACCGGTGAGTAATTCATATAAATAAAATTACTTTCTATAAACCACTAGAAAAGCATAAACGACTCGTTAATAAAGGTACGGTTAGAATATGCAATTAATAATAATAATTTTTTAACAAGCGTATCTCGGCCAGAACATAGGTAAATGTCCTAATTTAATGTTTATCGAGTTAATTTAAGATTACAATTAAAGCAAAGACGCACAACAAACCCGTTATCAATAATTTAACAATAAATTGTGTTCTTATACGAGATAAATAGTGTAATAAGATTATCAGCCTGATTGGTTCTTGTTAATTGTCTTTTATTACTATATGATACAAATCAAAATGAATCCGAGTTCGTTTATAAATTGTATACAAACAAAACAATGGCATTTGTATTGCATTAATTGTTTTTTTCCTGGTCTAAATAAAAAATATTTATCATACCTTTATTTATAACGTGACATTGTTTATTAAATTGCATGTTATAAGGGATATACCGTTATTTTAATTTATACTTTATTTAGGTTTGGATTATATTAACGAATAAAATAAATATAGTAGTAAACATTAAATTGCCAATTACAGATTATGAAGTTAAAACCTTTTAAAATGTAATATAAACTTATTCATATCGATACCAACAATCCGAATAGGCATTGTTGAAATAATTTAATAATATACCTACCAGTATTCTTATTAGGTAATCACATTAATGCACCGTGTGTCACTAACCGTAGTTAGTTACTAATCAGGATCTACTGTTAGTAGTGCAGAAATAAATATATCATAATCATAAAAAAGACGAAGAACCGTAGTGTTAGTTTACCTTCAGTTTCTGAAGAAGATAACTTTGTTATCGCGCGTAAGATAGTGGAAAATGCTAGTGTAGGTGGAGTAGTAAACTGGCTCTGTTTAGTTCATGAAACAGCCTGGCAATGAGGAAATTCATTGATCAGTCAAAAATGCATGTTGAATAAACAAAAAAAACTAAATGGACATAAACCTTACGATGAGAAGAAATGCACATAATTTGCACAATATAATACCAATGCTTTCATTGAAATTTGACGATAATTGAAAAAGTTGTGATAGCTTGAGCTTGAGGAAGTAATTCTAATGAAAAATGTTAGTGCATATAAATTGCACATAATTTGCACAAAATAATCGATACCTTTTAAATGAGTTGTGCTTAAATGGTTGTCGTCAATATATCGATTCACTCACATCTGATTTAGATTTGTCTAAAAGTTTATGGAGATTTGAAAATAGTGTCAATGGAAACCTGAATATAAATAATACCATCTCTATACAGGATGAAAAAATGATAAATACTCTCTATACCTATTATGTATAAGTTGATGATGCACGTTTACTTTTCCTCCAATTTCACCAATTCAATGATATTAAAATTAAAAAGACAATAAATGGAGAAGGAGAACCCTACGATATGGAAAAATCTAATTGGAATTATTGTATCAAAGCAGTTTCGATACCAACACTCCAGAAGGAGCCCATTGGACTTTTCGAATTCCTTTATCAGTTTCTATGCCGCAGCTCCAAAAGAGGTCCCTTAAACTTTCCAACTTCATTTAGCAGTTTCTATACACCAGCTCCAGAAGGGGCCCCTTGGACTTTTCCATTTCCTTATTAAAACTCTTAAACCACCCAATAAAGTGAATGTTTCAGAACTAGGTAGGTAAAAAATCTTGAAATAAAATCAAAATATCTGAATTTTTTTCTTATTATTTATTATCTTACCCAGTCAATTTGGAATATTTTCAGATGTTATTACCACGTGTATATCTTGTCAAAATTTAACGTATGGTCCCCTTATCCTTATTACCGCCAATGTTTATTTGTATATGAGATGTTATTAATTGTTTATAGCTCAAAGTAAAGTACAAGAGAAAATCATTGGGCAGTATTAACTTTGGGAAAAACGAAAAACGAAAATATTAAAGTAAAACTTCTGGTTTTTAAAAATATTCCATTATCAATTTAATTTATTTTACACACTAAAAGTGGCCTTGAAAAATTAATAGAATTTACGCCACTGTCCGATAACTGCCTGTTAATATCCGCCACATTTTTGCGTCACAAACGGTAAAGATGGCTGTGTAAATATTTGTATAGTTAGGATTTTATCTCCGATGTGTGAAGTGGGTTATTGTATTATTCGTAAACTTGAAAATACATTTTTATTTTTAATAACAATTTGATTGATATCTGACTTCGTAATCATTTTATCAAATAAAATTTCTTCTATCTTCAAACTACTCTACGAACGCCGCTGCTGCATTTTTACTAACAAATCTACATTCTTTGATATTAAAACAACTTTTGGATGGACATCTGAAATTTTTTTATTTAAATTGTGCTACCTTGAAGGAAAGCTAGCAAAAAAATTATGTTCATTCGGTTTAAATGAATCCCGAGATGAATCCATTCATGTCATTTTGTGCAAATTATGTGACTCACCATTTTGTGCAATTTATGTGCACCATTCGCGAATTTTTGTGCGCTAATCGTTATATATTTTGTATAAAATGTTGCACTACATTTTACTCAAGCTTGCACAATAGTTTGTGCAAATTATGTGCAATTTATATGCACTATTGACGATTTTTGTGCGCACATAGAAATGTTGTACTACATTTTACTCAAGCTGGCATAAGATTTTGTGCAAATTATGTGCAGTTTATATGCACTATTAAAGACTTTTGTGTGCACACAGGTATATATATTTTTTAATTGATATTTTACTACATTTTACTCGAACTGGCACAACTCTTTCAAAAATAATCCGATTTCAGTTATACCATTGCTGCTATTTTGTGTAAATTATGTGCAATTTATTTGCACTATAATGTCATCCTGTTTCAATTTATAAAAATCGGGAGACAGAAAATATATGATAAACCAAAAAACCGAATATTATACAAACCTTGCGATGACAATAATTGCACATAATTTGCACAAAATGGTTTCAGTGTCAGCCGAGGTGTCAGCTTAAGTTTGTCAGCAACTCATTGAACGAAAAAAATTAGTGTACCAAAGTAGCAAATAGTTCACATAGTTTACACAATATAACAACAATGGTTACATCAGAATTGGATGGTTATTTTATAAAGAATTGCTAGCTTGAGATAAACGCAGCAACATTTTTAAGCAAAAAAAATATAAGTGCACTAATTTACACAAAATTATAGATTCCTTTTGAATGGATAGTTGATACTTATTATTACCTAGATTTTTAGATTCCATATAGGTAAATCATTTTAATTATCCCAGAGCCTAAAAATTACTATAATTTAGACTTAACAAACAAATCGAACTTGACCAAAATCTGTCACACTTATTTACCACCTTAAAACCCATAAATAATAGAGAAATGTCAGTTATGGAGTTTTAAAAGGACTGAGCAAATTCAAACGAAATTAAATCCAAAATGATCGTCAAGGTGTGCCCAAAACTATAATATCGATTTCGGGGTTTGAAAAACCGTTAGATGAAACACCCTCTCTGGTCACATCACATGTTTGCTAGATTGAGCGTGCACCCCCGTCTAGTATAGCTTGGGGTTTAATGTGTTTCAATTGTTTAGCATCTGTCTGGTATCTCGGATACAAAATAAACAGCTGTGTCAAAGGCATGATGCCTCTCCACATTTAAAATGCCAATTTTCATATTGCATGCTATACAGAGCGATTATTTTATCAGAGTTATTTTTCACCTTTAGTTTGAAGCTGAAATTGTTAGGACATTTATATTATGATTCATAGCATAATTAGTGAAGCTCTCAAGATATTTCAGAAATTATAGTGGGAACCAAAATACAGTAACATCATAAAGTGAAAATTGCGAGGATTTTTTCATTCACGGTGAATTAGCTTCTGTTATTATTTTATTTCGATATACATTTTTGAAGTGAACGTAAACGTCACGCTTGTATGCAACACACAATACTTTTTTATTCGTCACGCTTTTGATTTCATGCAACACAATTTACAATGAAGCGTATATTTATAGTATTGCAATCATTTGCAAAAATAAAATTTGTGTAAGAGTATCATTGATTTGTAAAAACTCCCATTCACCTTGGGCGTACGATAAAAATTTCCAAGGGGTTTAATTTATTTGGAGAAACTTCCTCCCATCATAGGCGTATGATAAAAATTTTGACAAAGGTTCATTTTTTGTGAAAATTTCAGATCTATTGATTTGGACTCTGATTTGGACAAATTTCTCCCATCATGAGCGGACCAATTTTTTTTTAGAAGGGTTTAATTTGATTGTGAAAATTCAATATAATGAGCGAGTTAATTTATTTCGTAATAATTCCATTTGCTATCGAAGTAAGAGAAGAAATTTTGAAAAAGGTTCAGTTGTTTTTGTTTTCACTTCATGATTTCTGGGTAGCACTATAAAATGTGTAAAATGAAGTATTTCCAAATTGACCATATTTATATCGAATGGCAGTAACAAAAAGAGGTCGACACGAACAAAGTTAGTTATTATGTAATTATGAAGTTATTTGGTGTAAGGGACGATTAAAAACTGAAAATTTAATAATTATAATGGAAAATAAATGGATCAGGCCCACATTCCACTAGGCTATAGAAAAAATATCAACACAAAACAAATAATCATATCACAAAAAAGTAACACCAAACTCGTTTTATTGACAACATTTCTGAAATAAACAAAAAAGAGCTATCCTTAATGAAACCATTCCTGAAGCTTGCACTCTACTGGATCATTTTCCTAGTATACTATGATATTGTTAAAATGACATACAATAGTATATTATACACCAAGGTGGTGAATACTCGAGGGGTGAACCACTATGCCAAAAATGTGACAGTATTTCGCAAATAGTGTAATTTCGCAAGATTTCGCGTGATTGCGCATGATTTCGCAAGATTTCGCGTGATTTCCCGTGTTTCGCGCGACTTAAGTACCGGAAAAATTCACTATTTTGCTAATTATTGTGCATGATTGCGCAAGATTTCGCGTGATTTCCCGTGTTTCGCGCGACTTAAGTACCGGAAAATTTCACTATTTTGCTAATTATTGTGCATGATTGCGCAAGATTTCGCATGATTTCACGGGATTGCGCAAGGTTTCCCATGATTTCGCGTGATTTCCCGTAATTTCGAGTGATTTTCCGTGTTTCGCGCGATTTTCCGTGATTTCGCAAATTTGTGAAAGTATTTCGCAAATAGTGTAATTTTGCAAGATTTAGCGTTATTGCGCATGATTTCGAGTGATTGCGCATGATTTCGCAAGATTTCGCGAGATTTCCCGTGTTTCGCGCGACTTTAGTACCGGAAAATTTCACTATTTTGCTAATTATTGTGCATGATTGAGCATGATTTCACGGGATTGCGCAAGATTTCCCATGATTTCGCGTGATTTCCCGTGTTTCGCGCGATTTCCCGTGATTTCGCAAATTTGTGACAGTATTTCGCAGGGTGGGTTCACCCCTCGTGAATACTATTATTATTGACCGTGCACCAAAATTATTTCGCGAGAGGAATAAGGTGCGAGGTTTATAATAATGTCTTCATCACCATGGTGTATATACAATTTTTTACACTACTAGCCAAATTTAAGACAAAAATTGAAAATAATTCATAAATGCTCCACGAGAAGTGTTTACTCCGTTGTCTCACTGACAAGTACACTGTCAGTTTTCGATATTTTTTATTATGAACGTACTCGATATGTCATCAGTCAATTTTGGTTGAGCGCGAATTTTAAACTTATGGCATTTTTATTCACATAATTTTATCTTGATAGGTAATTTCAAGCAGCAAATATATTAAAGACGATCTCCTGAGTATACAAAATTATGTTGCACAAGTTTTTGTATAACTACTATCCCTAAATTCTCAAAATATTAATTTGAATTTGTCCATTATTGACCTAGCTTAATAATAGAAAGAATTATTAACCACTAATAGGGAAATTCAACTTCTCAGTTGGCTAGAAGAAGCAATAATTGTCAACTTCACAGCTGGTAGTGGACAAAAATAGTTATTTTTCTACTACCCTGTGTAAAGTACGTACTTTAGACACATTTTCGAGTGCGTAAAATTTTATTTTACGCACTAGTGCGTAAAGAGTTTTACTTTACGCACTAGTGCGTAAAGAAAAAATTCCAATATGTATGTAGTTATAGATATCTAGTCTTATAAAAATATAGGTATAATAAACGGATATTAAATCTAAGTTTTTTTTCATAAATTGGAGATAGAAACCTATAGAATTCGTTAAAGTAACCTAATAATTATTGTTAAATAATTATTAGGTACTGGAAATAATACGGTAAATAGGCATAAGTTGGCGGTGAGTGACTGACATTTCTTTGTGGATTGAATCTGACATTTAAAATTTAAATTGAGATCTTCCGACTATACCTAGGGTAAGCAATTGTATTTTATATTTAAGAATTGAATATTTTTATAAAACTATGATGTTATTTTACAACTCCTTAGAGCAGGCTAAAGGATTAAAATTCAATAACTGCACAAATTGCACTTTTAATATTAATATTATTAATAATTGAATTCGTTTGTTGTTTTGTTAATTTGTTCATATTTTGATTATAATTTCCAAATCATTATATCTTATTAGAAATTAATAATAGCGTTAAAGATTCTAGTGCGTAAAGTATGTTTCTTTACGCAATAGTGCGTAAAGAAAATTACTATTAAACTTTTGTATTTTAATTAAATATTCGCTAGTAGAAAAAATATTGTATGCAATTCGTGTGTAAAGACCTTTTTTTCGACTCATGTGATTGTGACAATATTCACATTCGTCAAAAAAAGGCTACTTTACACACTAGTTACATAAATAACTATTTCTTAACTAGTGCGGAAAGTGATACTTTCCCGCACGCGACTGCAGTTGACCCGAACGACGCGGAGCGGAGTTCGGGCAAGCGGACAAGGGCGGGAAAGACACTTAACGCATGAGTTAGGAACATTATTTTTTCTACGATCGTATATACAAAAAAGTATACCAACCCACTTTTCAAAAATTATTTTATTTCAACATAGGTACATATACAAAACTTTAACCAAAAACTATTAATTATTATAGATGTAATATTATTAGAAACACAATTTGTTTCATTCTGTAAATTACTAACGGCTTTAAGTCATTTGTAGATGAAAGAATTTTATTTGATATATTTTTCTTATATCAAACTCGGGTGGTTTGATAGTTGTTTTGTGACACTACTTTAAAGAATGTACAGGGTTATATCAAAATATCTTCATCATTTTATATCTTAAAAAAATTAAAAATGCAACAAAAAGATGTAGATTTTATTTGATGGACTATTTCGTAAATATTTTTCCATCTGTTGTAACAATAGTTATAACTTCCGGAGTAAAAAACTATCTAGTAAGGTCAAAATTTGCATAAGTTTACTTTCAAAACTAAAATGCGTGCGGGAAAGTGGGTTAAAACGCACGGTCGTAGAAAAAATATTTTGTTTCACATCGTATTAGTGATGTGATCTACTGTGAATGAACCTCAACACCAATTTTTTGCTGTCTTAAACTTTGAAATATTATTGATTGTCTTGTTGTCGAATATTGTCATTAGGGTTAGATATAGACCAGAAATTTAAAAAAAAACTTATTGTTCTTTATAACGGTAGCTGGAACGCTTCCGAAACGTTGAATAGAAACGATTGTGGGCTTAATTTTCCATTATAATGAATACACTACAAGGAACATATAGAAGATATTGAGGAGCTCAACTTTCAAATGGTGTAAAAAAATACAATATGCTCCATTTAAGTGAGCAATTAATTTTTGTTCCTGACTAATTTCTTATTGCGACCGAAAAAAAAATTTTAATTATTGGCACAACACATTTCTATCTATTTTCGTAAATATTGGCAAAAAGCGAACATCCCCTCGTAGATATTAGCAACTCACGTTTTTATCATAACTTACCGCTTAATATTCCGATAGAATAATAATAATAATATAAGATACACTATCAGGAATAGCAACAACTCTGTTTTGTTATGTTTGGAGACATGTTGTCGATCGTAATTCTGTCCTTGAAAATCCCGCTAACTTTTATATTACGAATTGTTTGTTGTTCGTTCAGTATAATTTAGATGTTCATTAAAATTTAATTTTCATATTCGATGGAACAATGAGAAACTTATCATTTTTAGAAGCGTGTTTGTTATCGCATTAACGGTTTTCGCACTAACGGTATTATCATTTATTATACGTATATTGGTGTTTATATTTTTGAAAATGAATTAAATTCGATACTAATTATTAATTAATATTAAATTCCCTTATTGGGTTGTACAATATTTTAAATTAAGTTATATAAATCTTGATATGAGAAAAAATCAATTTTCCCCGACGCTTATGAACGACTATAATGTAAAAAATATATACAGATTGCGAAAATTCTATTCGCGACATAAGATTTACACAAGTAAAACAAGGAAAATATTAGAAAAACTACTTTAAAGAGGGAGGAGAATAATGTTGCGCAGTTATCGATGGGCGTGTGCTCAGTGCCCCCCATTTTAACCGCTGTTGCCAAATGTACTTATCTGTAAAAGTTATTCCCAATTTTTGTCGGCAACAATGCTAAATACCAATAATTGTTAAATCGAAAGCAGTGTATAGATTGTATTTATCGCAGATTGTAATTTGTCCAAATTTTTTCTTGAACTATATTATTTTATTCTTATTGGAACTTTAGTTCTTTACGTCAGGTTAGGTCGCGACGCAAAAGATCTGACCGTTACGTTATGTTACGTTGCTCCGTTATGTGCGTGTGCTCTCTCCTGAGTCTCTCTCTCGTTTACAAAGCACCAAAGCAGCGATTCATAGGCTTCGGCCGGGAATCGAACCCGGGTCGCCCGCGTGGCAGGCGAGCATTCTACCACTGAACAACCGATGCTACATTGAAATTCTATGCAAAGCTGGTATTCGCAGTGCTGGTGATCTACTTGAATTTGTTCGGATAAATTTTTACTATTATTTCCATAATTTTATTTGCGCGATTGATCTTTTTTGTTTATTTACAGCATCGGTTGTCAGGACGGTAGGTTGTGTTTACTGATTTCTAAGCTTAACACGTCGGTAAGTGATTTACTTACCGTTCAGACGTCGAAAAGTAGCATAAAAACAATTTCACGAAAATGCAAAATATATTTTAAACTGACATTTCGTTCATTTCGAAGAAATGTAAATTTATTTCAATACGATCGCGCAAAAAATGGTATAAGCATCTTGAACGTTAAGGGTAATTACAACGTTTGCATGTAGATTCCTCTCGTAAAATTGGACAAAATGATTTGAGGATTAAGGGGTCTAGCACATTTACTTTTTGAAATACATGGTTTTGAAATTTTGAAAACTTGAATGTTTTAATTCGATAACTTTAAAATGGATGGATAAATTGATTTGACATTTGGCAGGTTGTTTTTAAATGCATATTTTGATAGAAATAGTAGTTTGTGCAACTAGTGTGGATATGATGGCCATATCGCACCAGGACAAAGTTCAAGTGCGATATGGACAATCCACACGAGTCGAACAGCATATTTTTTTTACGACTCACTCAAGAAAAAATCTAGAAAATAAAAATTTCTACAAACTGTAATATAACTTCAAATTAAAAATTTTACAATTCAATTTTATGCTTCCACTATTTTTTTTGTGGTAAACGTACAGTTCTTGAATGTCTAATTTGTATAATGGCTACGGTTTCCCTTTTTAAATATACGATGCTGTTATAAGTAACTGTTGCCAGTCGGACTCCCTCATGAAGGGTACCGTACCATTATCTATAATAATGAATATTCTGCTGAATATTTCAAACGTCTACCTGTTGTCGTTATTAATATCAAGCAAAATAATTATTTAAAAATAAAATTAACAACAAAAAAAACTTCTTCACGGGGAATCGAACCCGGGTCTACCGCGTGAGAGTCTGGTTTCCTTACTACTCGACCACCGAGGAATATGCAAATTGTTTATCTATAACGTCAGATGTATTACATAATTTTTACTTAAAAGGAACTTAAGTTACGACCGTGTGCCGCGACACGTTCTACCTTTTTTTGTGTGGATTTCACTTATTTTTCAAAGGTTAATAATATTATTACCAATCTCGATTTTCTCCCACTAAATACATCTTTATCCCATGTTAAAAGTCAAATGCAAAATAAGTTATTGATTCATTAGAAAGTACCAAATATTCTAAACTGGCAACGCTGCTTTCATATCAGATTGGTAGCTGAAACTGAACACATGCCCAACGCTGACTGCGAACAATTATTCTTCTCTTTTTTTCAAGTAGCTTTTCACATATCTTCTTTTTCGTACTTGTGTAAATCGTATGTCTCAAATAGACTTTGGCGATCTGTACTGTATTTCAGTCTAGAAAATAAGTTTTTCATGGGTGCGCGACGCGCATAGCAAGCAAGGGAAAAGCATTTATGGATGTATAATGAACGATATTTTTTATTATACCTTTTACCTTTCTGAGAACAAGTTGTTATAATTATAGTTATGTTTAGTTATAGTTTAGTTAGTACTTACTTCTTTTTTGAAAATCGGGGACTAATGTGGTAGTCTTGGAGAAATAGTTGGCATTACTGTGGAAATTGTGTTCATTACTGGGAAATTACTGAGTAATTAGAAGGCATTACTGATGAAATAGTAAACAGAACTGGGGAAGTAGACGCCAGTATTGAGAATTAGTACAAGGTATTATTGGGCATCACTGAATGAAAATAATTGAAATTAAGACCCAAATTGGGAATCGGTATACACAATTTTGGTTAGCGACTCACACATCGGCTTAAAATGTCTAATATTCCTCATCCATTTGTAAATAGTGACATTTACAATACAATACAATAGATTGTCCTTAGCCTGGGCACCAGGCCAGTCAGATCACTAGGTCAATGAAGGGACAGACTCACTAGCCCGAGGAGCACGTTGTGCTTCAATTGGCACAGAACCTTTCTGTAGCATAGCGAAAGCGCTGCAAAAAACAAATAGCAGTATTTGGACAAAAAAGCAGTCTCGAGAATGCTGGAACAAGGCAGGCCCTCACCAAAATATCCACTGAATCAGAATAGGAGAACAGTGTTCTATTTGGGCTACCGACAGGGCATTGTATACTTAATAAACACGTGAATAACATCGGACTGTCAGACACAACCAGGTTCTGCCAAGAAGATGAGGAAACCTCAATACACAACCTTTCTACGGCGAAGGCCTGACTAGGCTGATATTTTCAATGATAGGGAGGTAAGACCAAAACCCTCCCAGTATATGGAGGACCTGAGGATTACCCGAGTGGGAAAAATGGATCAAAATTTGTTCACTAAAATACCATATTTGACAAATAATACCAAAATTACCAGAAAATACCAACATTACCTCAATTATTACCATATAATAACTCTATCTGCGTTGACACGTTTATATCTCTTCCTGTTTATATCAATTGTAGGACGTTTAAGAGACAAATCGAGATTTTAAAAAGTGTAAAAACCCGAATGCAGCTCATGAAAATCGTCGATCAGATGATGTATGTGGTTGTGACAAGGGTTGCGACGTTGCAAGATTTTCTCATAATTTTTCTTTTTAATTATCGATGTTACTGCGCACGCGCATATAAAAAAGTATCCAGAAAATTTTACGATATTACCACAAAATTAGTATAAAAATACCAATAATACCAAACAAAATAACAAATATTAACAAATATTTCCAAATATTACCAAATTTTTTGTTAAATACCAAAAATACCATAGTAGTGTACACCAAATACCATCAGCGGTTTCACCCTCGGGTTTACCTTTCAAAGATTAGGATCTGCAAAGGTCGAAGTGGAGAGACTCCTAGAAGCACATATACATACTGACATTCCATCTTCCTTTAATATGGAATCCTTATCGGATTCCAAAAGTAATAGAGCGCGAAGAGACTAAATTTGAAAACATTCAATAGAGCAACAAACTACAATAACTCCAGTAAGGCCTACCATAGCGAAGATTGAATTCAAATATAGATGATAAAGATATTAATGTAGTAGAAGAATTTAGAGAGAGATTTAATGTCAAAAGGGCATCGTCAATATGGAGAACAACATAAAACAACTACCGTTTTCTCAGTGTTGGGTCAAGTGCGTTATTTATGGGTTCATACCAAAACTTCACTGTGGATTGTACCACTTTTATATTTAAAATATTTTATAAGGATTTGATCTATTCAAAATACGTGTATAACCATCCCTACCCGCTGCTTTTACACCAACCAACCAACTCGATTAAAAATTATCTTTAATTTTAGAAGGGCTACTCGTAGTTTTTTATACAAACCGTGAGATCGTTATACTCTAGCTAGAGGTACCTACTTAATGATCATCATACCATCTTTCTTTTCTGTTTTTGGGTTATAGGTCAACGTACTGGTCAAGGCAATCAACAAGAAACACACACACACACATCTTACGCACTCGTAGTGTGTGTAGACAAATACCTAACATTCACGTCCTCCTAAGACATCTTGCCTATGTTGCCGTAGTCAATCAAATTAGTTGTTTTGGAATAAATTATATAAGTATATATTGGTAACTATTCGTTAATGATATATTAAGGTCTATTTTCGGAAAATTTGTCTAGTAAATAATGTAGATTATATGGTAGAACCAGTAGTTTTGACAACAGTGTTTTGTATGTCCGCGTGTCCGTGTCTCAAACGTGGTTTTAGACTGTAGAAACCAGAATTTTAAAAATGTATTCGGTTTCAAAAATGAGGATTTATCCTAAGAAAAAAAATTGTTAGTACTAGATCCTTTGAATCTAGACTAAAGTTGAAATGAAGGTGGTACTAGTATATTTCAGCCGTACTCGAAGGTTGTTTTTACCTGGCTTGTAGAAAAAAAAATTGAGTCGCTTTTTTTTTATACAGAATCAGAAAACAAAAATTACGACCGTTTTTAGTGATTATGACTTCCTATTGAAAAAAAAATAAGAGAAATTTGTTTTTTTTTTAATACATTGCTATTTCGTATATTCAGCGACATATACAGTGTGACCCATTTTGTTTGGAAGCACCCCTGTAAAATCCGCATTTCTCAACCGATTTTGATTTTATTTTTTTTGTTAGATTCAGTAATAAAAACGGTATTTTGGCACAAATTTTCATAACCTAATTACTATTTTCAAGGCCCTCTATGTTAATTTTTCTTTGCCAAAAAAGACAAAAGTACATTAGGCATTTTTTTCCTCAAATATAACTATACCACTGGATTTAGAATCATTGTTTTAAAAACAAAAACAAAAATATCTCTTCTTTCAAAAATGTTTATTCCCTAATTATTCTGTTAATGAATTAAAATTATGTTTTTCATAATAATAATACACTAATTTCCATTATGAAAAACATAATATAAATTGCCGATTTAAAATTATGAAATAAATAATAAAAATTCATGAATTAAAATTATGAAAAACATAATAGAAATTCAATTTCCATTATATATTGAGGTTGCCTATACTAATCTAATGCATGTGAAATTCAAGTATTAAAATTATGAAAAGCGTAATAGAAATTCAAGAATGAAAATTATGAAAAATATTATACAAATTCAAGAATAAAAATTATTGAATAAATAATACAAAACGGATTTGTATTATGTTTTTCATAATTTTTTTTTCTTCAATTTCCATTATGTTTTTCATAATAATAATTTCCATTATGAAAAACATAATAGAAATTTAATTTACATTATGTATTGAGATTGCCTATTCTGCAGTAATGCATTTACTATACGATTTCAGGTACTTGCATTAGATTAGTATAGGCAACCTCAATACATAATGGAAATTGAATTTCTATTAAGTTTTCAATAATTTTAATTCTTGAATTTCTATTATGTATTTCATAATTTTCAATCTGCAATTTATATTATGTTTTTCATAATAGAAATTCCCGTATTATTATTATGAAAAACATAATTTTAATTCTTCAACAGAATAATTACGAAATAAAAATGTTTGAAAGAAGAGATATATATATATATATATATATATATATATATATATATATTTTTCCTCTTTTAAAACGATGTTATTAAATACCAAAACGGCACGCCATATAGTTGAATATTAGGAACATTTAGTGCTTACTATTCTTACTATTTCATACAAATGTTACTGACTGACTTGAATAAAATTTCAAAATCAAAGCCTACTTGCGACTCGTTGATTTCATTTTGTTAATAATTGAAATTATTAAGCACAATTTTACATTTCTTTCAGAAGTTATAACTCCAGAACGGGTTAAGTTATCGGCTTCGAATTTTCACTGTGCAATATGTTTGAGTCCTTGTTTTTGTTTACCATGTTGCCATTTTCAAAATTTGTCTACATTCTACGTAAAATATTACTGAAAATACCACTTTTTCCAAATTCATCTTGTAATAACTTTGTCGTTAATAATCTTTTTTGAATGATGAAAAGTTTTACTTTTATTTACTTAATTCACAGTTTTCTAAAAATAAATTGTCATTTTAGGCGTATTATAGATGTAGTATAATACTTACAGAGAAGAGAACAAAGACCGTTCACAAAGAAGCAACAACTACTTCCCTGGCTATATGCCACGAAGGACATTGAATTACACTTCAAAGTTAAACGGGGCTAGTTCTATCTTGCAGATATATTTTTGTTTTGTGGGTACCTCAAAATTCCCGATCCTAGAATAACTTGGCAATCGGGCAGCTTGGAAGGTCAATAGATTAAGAACGAGAGGAGTAGCTTGCTATGAAAAAAAGATAGTTCATTGGACAAGCAAAAATATGAGATACTCCTAACTAACCAACCTATTGCAGAAATATATAATGTCTAAATTGCTCCAATGAATAGACGTTTTTGCATTCTATGCATTAACCTTCTGTCAAATTACTCTCATACATCGACCAACTACGATAAAATAATGTCCGATAATTCGTATTCGAGAAAAACGTGTCTTAGCAAACATAATGAGTATAAAAAGAGGGAGAAAGAGTATCTCTTAACTTGATTCGCGATTAATATCGATTTTTATTGAGCTTGTAAAATTAGTATTCAATAACCTACTTATAATTTGATTTTATTATTTATACACAATTCCAATTAATACACTTTTTGCATCACAACATTGATACTGTCTATCCACAAGCTGTGAATATTTAATCGAAATGTAAAATTCAATATTAAACTTAGCATCCAGCTCCTTAAATTGTAAATTTAAATCCGTACAAACGGTCTAGGGAGGGCGTGTTCATATTATGAGAGAATACATTTGAATACATTTTTTAAAAATGTTAAAATATTCATACAAGACTCTCCTTTACGCCTACGGCTACGTTAGAGAAAACATACCCCATCATTTCGTTGGCATCATGATAATAGGTAAATTAGAATAGAAGAATTTAATCTATACGTAGGCAATATTCAGTATTAAAAGTTTAACAGGTATCGTGTCAAATTAATAGTTTTTTGTTAATATGCAAAAGCTTATTATGCATACCTACATATAATAGCTGCTGACGGAATTGATCGTGATCAATGGTTGTATGTAAGTTAACGTGATTTATAATAAAAATGAGAATCCAAAAAAACTATTTACTATATTATTATTTATTATAATTTTTCGGGGAAATTTCGCATCTTCTTGTAAACTAGCAGAAATTATCCATAGTGGTTTCTGTGCAAGTTATACGCATGCACCCAACTCCTCTCATTTTTTAGATTAGTATACCTACTTCAGATAAGAATTGTCACAGAGAAGAAGTCGCCTGGCAAATTTTGACGCACACTGACTACAGTTTAGACTGAACTTGATTTTGGGTTGATACGATAATTTTCAGGCTACCAGTGCGGCCAAGGTAGGTATATTCACCGTATATGCACTGCGGTTTATGGTTTAGGATCTGTGTCTGCCTCCTTCAGCAGCTACTCAGTAGCTTAGAATGTGTTCCGCCCATTTTCTAGGCAGAGACGAAAGTAGGTGTATTCGTCCAGCCCCATTTTGCCTAGATGGTAGTTTAAGCAGCAGTGTCCAATAAAGATTCCGGTTATGGATCTGATCTCCCTGACCATGTCAAATTTCTGATTCAACTTTTGAAGGTCCTTCGATACAGGCCTTGTATTTTATAGGACTGTGGTTTCATACCAATATTTTTCTACACCCTATATATACTATAATGATACACTTAGGTCGATTCAAACACAACAGTCCCGTACGTCATAGTTCCGGCGTCGTACCAAACAATCCGTCATAAAAAATATTCTTTAATAGAAATATTCGGCGGCGTTCACATTTAAGGTCGATTCAAACACATCAGTTCCGTGCCGTCACAGTTCCGGCGCCGATCCGAACCGTCCGACAAAAAATATTCTTTAATTAAAATGTGACAACGGCATCTACAATCTACACTCGTCCGGCGCCGATCAGTTTCGGAGACGTCATTCTCCGATCCGATGGAGTCAGTATTCTCCGCGACAATATTTTTCAGTTTTGACAGGACTACGCCGGAAGGTACTAGTAGAAGACATATCGTATCAACAACGGAAAATTTTAAAAATGAACGATGAACAATTATAAAAAGTACATGGATACTATGGTTACAAGAATAATGTTTGGTTAGCAGTTTTGCGACATTCTAAAATATTGATGAAACTTGCATCTTGCAGCAGTTCTGTATATAATGTTGCATATTCTCCTTCGGTGTCCCTTTTTCTCCAGGCATCATGAACCAACCCATTTCCGAGTTTTTCTTTGGTTTACTTGCTGTTCTTCTTCGTCAAGAATTAAGGCAATCATTGCCACAGTTCCGGCGCCGAACCGAACAATCCGTCATAAAAAATATTCATTAATAGAAATATCCGGCGGCGTTCACATTTATCCGTCGCCGGGCAGTTTCCAAGCAACCAGGCTTCGACCCGGTTCTGCGTCGGAATTGTGGCGTGACTGATGTGTTTGAATCGACCTTTATCCGTTGCCGAACAGTTGTCAGTTTCCAAGCAGTCAGGCTTCGACCCGCTTCTGTGACGGAACGGTACCGGTTCGGCGTCGGAACTGTGACGTGACTGATGTGTTTGAATCGACCTTTATATCACTGGATCCCATTTCAATAGGCACTTGCTTTGCAATTCATCAGATCTGAGATAATTTCCTTTGTCCTAATTGGTATTCCTAGTTGTGGCTCCGGTCTTATACACCGGAGCCAACTTCCTATTGCGGCAATTTGATTCTACTACTCGTACTTTGTTGTCCAGATTTCTTCAGTCCGGGATTAAGTTCTTAAGCTCTTGGACGGAGAACATATACCATGTACTGATGAGATGTAAGTACGCCGAAACCGGCCTACAAGTTATGTTGTCCCTTCTAATGGCAAACATGGGCGCCGGAAGGGTCAAATATAGGGAGGGGCAAGTAAAGGTAGATTACAACTTTTATATTTTTATTCTCAAAAATACATATATATATATGGTTGACTTCAACTAAAACTTAACTCTAATGTTGAAAATATGTATATGTCCTTTTATAAAAAATACATTTGTATGTACATGTACCATTTTAGTGGGAGAAAAGTAATAAAATATTTCTCCTCTTTTGTGCACCGATCTATCATTTTTTGAATAATTATATTTTCATTTTTATTCACAAATTCTCGGTGAACACTGAGCATACAGAGACCAGAAAGCCTTTCTTCGCACATTGTTGATCTTGCCAAGTTTTTACAGGACGAAGGGTACTAAAATATATTTCAATTGTTGTTGTGGTAGGAGGTAGAGCTACGAAAATTTTCGGAGCTTTCTTGATGTTTGGGAAAAACTGGCAATGTTCATCTATTAGTTCAACCACCTCAAGCTGCTCGAGGTCAGTGTTGAGTTTTGACACCCACATTTCTTTCCAAGTTTGGGCTTCAGCATCAAATTTTCGATTTCATACAGTTTTGAGATGCTATGAATTTTTGTTTTTAATAAACTAAATGTTTCATCGTTCGTAATTAAATAGGGATGAAAAATAGACAGAACATAAGCGTTTTCCGTCTCTTGGGAAAATCGGATTTCAATCGACTGAATAGCTGAATTCAGATACGGAATGAACAAAGAAAAACGAAAATAGTCTTCAGCATTATCAGTAGCGTAGTTAGCCCTTTGTGTCTGCTACGCAGCTAATCTATTAACATCAAATTTCTCCCCATCCAATAAATATTTCTGAAAAATAGCTTTGAAATAAGTCACCGCATTATCCCTGTGATATTTCAGAATAGATAAGAGCAGTGTTGCCACGATTTACATAAAATCATCATTTTATAAATTATAAATATCGGATGTTATTAAAAACTGTTAGTTTATCAGTTGTGGTACGATTTTTTTTAAAGAAGTATGGTATTTTTGTTTTGGTAAATAATCAAAATCGGATATTTAATTTTCCAGGGGGGGCAAGGGTTGCTTCTTAGTTGAACGGTCACTGTTTTTGAAAAATATTTTTCAAAATGGATAAAGCGTTTAAATAATTATTATTCTGCGATATCTATTGATAACGCGCTTTATTAAATACAGGAAATTGTAATAATACTTTACTTTTTCATTTTATATACTTGGATGATATTCGTATGTTTTCTATTTACCACATGATTGAATTTACATTGTTTTTGAAAGACATCCTGTTTACGTTTTAGAATTTTTTCTAATCTTTAACCAAGAAAATTTTTTTTCGATATCGTGGATTTATCGGTCCGATTGGACTTGAATTTACAAGGTCGCTTCCTCTCTCATTGCGTGTTGATCTCGTTATAAAAATTTTAACGTCGCCTTATCTTTTACTTGTTTTAGAAATAGAAAAGTAGGCCATCGATAGTAATATTTTGCGCAGTACAGTATATACAGGGTGTCTAAATTATTGAATCTAAAAAAATATATGTTGCGTAATATGTAAACTATATAAACTAATTGGCTTTGTCGAGTTGAATATTTGTGAGCTACTTTAAAATTTTGACATTCGCAGTGATTAAATTGATGGAACATACCGAATTTTTACAAGAATTACTAACGGTGTACGACTATTTTTAATAAATTTTTGGGTCTAAACTAAACATCAAATATGCATTGAGTCTCCTAGTTGTAGATATTTCATAGTAAACATTATATACTCACCTTGTATAATATAGTGAACAACACAATATGGAAGCGCTAGGAGATCAATGTGAATGACCTTTGGTAGCCGCGATGGTATAAACACAACACAACGCTTCGCAAGAAGACAACGCCATGCTCTCTCTGACGATACAAAAAGATTCTAAACAGAACCGAACTAAACAGTACCGATAGCGATGTAAATAATTTTTTTCGGGACTAAACTTGGTTGTTTACTGATGATATTCAATTGTAATTTTTATATAAAGTTAAAAATGTTATTTTTTATGATCCTCTAATACGCGGTACAAATTATAAAATTCATTTACGGAGCAATTTGATTGAAGAGAGGCCAGGAAAACGGTACCTCGGGATAGGGCCAGCGCTATGATGATGATAAGAAGGATGCTATGAATTATTGTTTTTCAAGCTGTATGTACTATTTGAATTTTAAATTACTCAATATTTTTAAATGTATGTAAGATGCCCCAGCCAAAACTCTTCTCAGATGGTGGTTCAAAATTTTTTATTTAAAGTTTTTTTTTTATATTGTGGAATAAAATAATTTGAGATGAATTGTTTAGTTTCAAATATAAAAGTTTCTTTCCTCGTATTTCTTTACCTTTCTCTACAATTCTCTTCATATCAGGAAATTTCTTGTCAATTGATTTTCTTATCATTATTATTAATTTAAGGGTCTGGCTGGGTTTTTATTATTTTATATTCAGCATATTACTGGTTCCATATTCTTACTTATAATTTTAGTTTGGTGTAAAATTTTTTTAGCTCCTAAATATTCCCAAAAAAATGTTTAGCTTATTTATCTAGCAACGCTCACAATTGTTTTCAGATCAACCTTTTTTCAAATTTGAATCCTAAATCCAAAATAACATGCGTTAACATTATAAATTTGATAATATCTTCTTTTTAAATACTCCATTATCTGTGCTGTCTATTAGATGAATTCTATACAGGTGGTCTATTCTCAAACAGTGACATTTTTTGTCGCATGCGAGATTTTACTTTTTTGTATACATCCTTGATTGACAAGTGTATAATCTTGCATGCGACAAAAAATGTCACTGTTTGAGAATAGACCCCCAGGTATCTATTTTATTTTTATAGTGACACATTTAATCCAGCCAAGAAAGTTAATTGTGGGCTAATCAATTCGAAAATAATGGCAGCCACTTGAAGTGTTTTAAATTTTGTTAATAGGGATGTGTTAAATCCGATAGTACAACTTTGGAAGTGTGGACCTTAAAAGGGCGTGAGGACTAGTGGGTGTGGGTGGGCAAAAAGATACCAAAATCTACCTATTGGAAAAATTGCCAGTTTTTGAAACGGAAAGTTCTCTCAGTTTTTCATGAGATGCGCGCCTCATATGGGGCATGGAAAATCCTAATTTTCAAGTGATTTTTTGAATATTGCATTAACTATCTGGAAAATAAGGAGTGACAAAAAAACGTAATGCGGAACATTGAGTTGGTACAAACTACTTACAATTTGAGACCCATAAGAATTTTCTGATGGCCAAAAAAAATTATGGAAAAATGAACTATTTTTTGGTATTTTTGGTTTTGTTTTTGGGCCAAAAAATGGTTGCCATATACCTTTAGAGTGAAAAAAGACAAATCCTATAGTAAAAAGTTGTACATATTCCTGATCCTTGAAAATTCACGCTCGAATGAAAAAAGGCAAAATTAATTGTTGAACAAGAAATATTCTCCCTCTTGGCGCGTTGTGGAGAAAGTATTGATTTTTGAAAAACTACGATGAACGTTCAATTTTTAGCCGCTTCATTGTCCTTAAATTTTAACCTGAAATATTTCAAACAGTTCTTTTCTGACGTAATTGTAGGTGAATTGCATTTGTGGCAATCAAAATTTTTACTTCATTGTTTAGATTAATTTATATATAAAAGAAAACTCTTAATCTAAAATTTAATATCTATAAGACTTGAGCGTCCACAAATTAGTTTGCTCTTATTCATAAAGCAGTAGACATCAGTGGTGTGCAAGATCATTAGAAATGTATACCCGCGGATACGGATCCGAATACGGATATTTGTCAACAAGATCCGCGGATACGGATACGGATCTTAAATTTCTTACTGAATCGGTTTCGGTTCGCGAGACCTTGAAACGATAGTTGACGCCACTTCGCACTTTAAGTGACAGGCAAGACATGTTTCAATTAGTTAATTATAATTTTAGATTTGAGTTTTGGTTTCCTCATTATAAAGGTTACTTTACAACTTTATTTAATATTTACATATTGCATGTATGATAATTCACCACTATAAATGATAGCAATGTAAAGGTGCTAAATATTTAATTGAAATAAATGAAAAATAATCCCAAAAAATAACGGATACCTATACGAATCGTCTTCGGATATCCGCGAATACGAATCGGCTTAGGATATCCGCGAATACGAATCTTCTTCGGATATCCGCGAAAATGAATCGCCTTCGGATATCCGCGAATACGAATGTTCTTCGGATATCCGCGAATACGAATCTTCTTCGGATATCCGCGAATACGAATCTTCTTCGGATATCCGCGAATACGAATCTTCTTCGGATATTCGCCCATACGAATCTTCTTCGTATATCCGCGAATACGGATACGGATATCCAACACATCACTGGTACATACAAAAAACGACTTGAAAGAGGGTTAATTACATGTGGCAACGCCGTAAAATAGAATAGTACAATCGCGAAATTAAAACGTTCACAGAATGCGGTATATGAATCAGAATAACCGAGAATGATTTAATGAAAATGTTCTTTGGAGTAGTGTAAACACACCTTTATCTCGTTTGCTTATAATACCTTAGTCACAACACACTTGAGACTTGTGGTATTGTGTTCTCATCCAATACAAATGCCACAAAAAAATTAACTTTTAATGGGATAATAAATAATGTAACTATTAATTATTTAAATCCGTCACTGTTAATCGAGGGCACTGACCAGTCTTAAACTTTTGTTTCTTTCGTGTTACGCACACGCGTTTATTCTAGGATCTTTTCTTATACTTTTTTACTCTTTTCCTGTTTTTGATTTCTTCTCGACGACCTTGATTTCGTACATCAATTACTTCAATGTACACGAGGTTATTATTGAAATTGCCCGTCTTTTGCCTTAATTGCTTGCGACTACGATTTGAAACGGGAGCCCGTAGAAGGTCATTATATTGTAGTGGAAAATACGCAAATAACGACGGAAAACATCTAAATGAATGTTGTAGATTAATAAGAAAAATATAGTGCGTGTCTCATTTCACCAGTCGCACAATTTCATGCCTCTTTCAGCAAGTATTTTCTGATTATTATTCTACTATTTTGGCGGTTAATGACTCGTGTAGATATAGTAAATGAAACCGCGATTAAAATTATCTTCATCTAGATATTTGAATACTAAAAATACTTATTTAAACCTGTCTCTCAGATCGGAACAACGATAACTGGGCCATTCGTGTATTCTAATAATATCAATTTTTTTTGCCAGCTGAGACTTTTATCAAGATTAATATTTTAATTTTTTTTGTTAGGGAAAGTTAGCGTTTGTACTTGAAGATTAAGTGCTGATTTTTTTTCTGTTCTGGTTTCACTATTTTTATTTTCCTATTACGGTTAGGCTGTAGTATGGTAAAGAGGTATTTCTGGGTCAGTGAGAATTACTAAAATATTTGTGGTGATATGTTTATAAGCAGATTACAGCAGATAAAAGTAAGTTTGAGTTTGATTTATTTCATTTTTTTAGGATATAAAATTAAAGGCGTCCTTATATTTTTTCTCTTTTCCAAATAAATTTTTTTCTTATTTCAATCAGATAACAAAGCCCCAAAAACTGGCTTGAATGCACCTACAATATTTCCCTTATTTTTTTTAATCATTCAACGCCGTAAGTAAATAGAGTTTCATTGGCGCCCATTTGCAAAAATGTAATTTTATTATTTTTTCACCTTCAAGAAAATTGCAAAAGTTCCGGATCGCGTATGAGGTTGCAAATTTGTAAATGCATCAGAATAGATGTTTTCAAAGTTTGCAACCAAGTTTCAAAACTTTTGTAATTATTCCGAGACTGCCTTGCTCTAAAAAATGACCACGAATTAAAAAAAATTATAAATAAACATGTTCCGGTCAAAGTTGCAACTTTGTACAGTCGTTCGGTATATTTTTCCGATAGATCTGTCAAATTTGCAGAACTTTTGGAACGTTTTCCTTTAGTTTAATAAAGAAAAATATTAATTTTTAATAACAAAAAATGTTCCGTACACTTAAATTGGTTGCAAATTTGACACGTGATGTAAAGTAATATATTTAAAACCACTCCAACTTTGCAGAACTTTGGAATTTTGGTCTCAAGAACTGAGCAAATTATCATTTATTGCATTTTTAACAATGTTCCGGACTTCGGAACAGGCTGCAAAATTTCATAGTTTGTTTTTATACCATTCCCGACCTTACGTCAAAATTTGAAAACTTTTGGAATTATAATCAATTGATTGTCTTGACTGACTGAACTATATTGTGGACGCGCATTTATGTGGTATCCCAAAAAGCCGCATAAGCTTTAAAATATTAACGGAAAACCCATCATTTGACACGATGCCTGTTGAATTTTAAATACTAATCTTTTCTAAGTATAGAATAGAATATTTCTAATATAACTGCGTGCCTTTAATTTTCAACCACTTATAGAATTGACCGAACAAGTGGTTAGAAGCTAGGGGATAGATAATATCATCTTTTTTTTGTTCATTCAGAAAAATATAAACTATTGGCTTAAAAAATTCTTATTTATAGGTCTTTTTTTCTTGGACTCTATTGGCTTCGGTTGATTGAAGAAATTTCTTAATATATCGATTGCTTCAATGCCCGTATTCTTTGACGTGCAAAAAAACCAACTCCATTATTTACTTTTTACGGTTTATGTTGCGAAATCAATAGGTTATATAAAAGTTTGCTTTTTATGTACTGGTCTAACCGGTCATTGTACTCTATACACTAACATTGAAGGTAATAGCATGTTATATAATTAATTTTAAATTCGCTCGAAAAAGATTCGGTTATATTTATTACTCTTTATCGGATTAGAAAGTTGAGTCCAGCCCTTAAAAATCAACCTTTTCAAATTTAATGATAGTGTAAAAATAATTTTTTTCCTCAAAAAAAGAGTGATTTAATTCAAGAATTGTGTTGTTTAAAATATGTATCAAGTTCATTTTGCAACCTTTTAACCCTTAATAGAATTGCAATTATTATAATATTATAAATACTTTATAAATAATATTTATGAAGTAATTTATTTGACATAAATAGAAAAAAACGTATTATTCCCAAATAGGTAGTGATTGGAAGTTTATTAAAAAACTTGTGAATTATATTCTTGAAGATTCCTTAGTTATTAAAGCAGGTGAACTTAATGGTGGTGTTCGCTCGTAAATAGAGGTATATCTCGCCAGAAAAACTACGAACAGGGAAATTTTGGTCAATAAAACAAACTATAATTTGACACTCTTTAATTTTTTTTCGTATCTCCAGTATTTTCGGAGACATTTTGAAGACAAGGTGAAGAATACGAACTTGCGAAAAATCGTTCTTCTCCAACTCCAATTTTTCTAAAATTAGGCATTTTAAATTGCTCAAACTTCTTGGATGTATTAATAATATATTTATACAGAGAACCACAGAACAACTTTAATTAGGGGGGTAGTTAGGGGGTGACTTTAACGTTGTTAAAAGTAGAAACCGACCTTATTTTGATTATAAGTCGCTCAATTTTCATGCTAGAGCTAGAGCTAGGTCTTATTATATACCTTAAAAAAATTTATTAGCTTTCCTCGAAATCGAAATCTGGTTATTTGACTTTGATTCTTTCAAATTATGCATTCAACGAAAAAAGCTAACCATTAACATGCCTTATCCCTGTTCATATTGGTCGTATAAAAATCATAAAATACAATTTTGTTGGTTTTTTCAAAGCTTCAATTTCGCTTTTGATAAAATGCATATTTTTCGAATAATTCGCAAAAAAACCCTCCAAAAAGGTCGATAATTTCAACCGCGAATTACTCGAAAAATATTAGTTTTACGAAAACAATTGAAGAGTGGAAATTAAAAAGGGCTTAAGTGCCAAAAAAAAAGTTTTGAGATAATAGAGAAAAACTAAATAAAAGTCAGAGAATTTTTTTAAGGAAAGGTTTATTAAGTATTATGCATTTAAACTGAAACGGAAAACCTACTTCTTAACAAAAATTTGCAAACTAAACTTCTTACTCCAAAATAAGAATGTTTAAACAAGTAAAATTAGGAAAAGGCCTAAGTGCCATAACTGATTTTAAGTTTTTAAACGACTTTGTTCACTTCTGAATGAACCACTGCCTTTACTTCTCCTTTTTCTTTGGGTTTCTTCCATTATAATGTATTTTAAATCAAGAAATTATCACACACAACGTACACGTGCAAATGTCTAGACATAACTAAGATTATAAATATATGGGACTTAGGACCTTTCTAAGGAAAATGCTTGCGCACATAAAACTATCGAAATTTACGAGGGGCTCTTATAAAGGTAAACATTTAATTTTGGCGCTTAGAACCTTTCATAGGACATAAAGCATGGCACATAGAACGTTTCTATGTAAAAAAAACGAATTGCGGAAAAATGGCACTTAGGCCCTTTCTAATTTCCACTCTTCAATTAAAGAACAATTTTTTCTCACAATTACTTTTTCAATCGATTTCTGTAATAAATGTAATGTTATAAAAAATGTCCACACCCGAGATAAGGTAACGATCACTACCACCAAGACTTGCGTGGACGTATGACGGCATGATATAGAAAATGAATCAAATACGAAAAAATGCATGTTATAGTTTTTATTCCAACTATAAAAACCGCTTATCATACCTAATTGATATCACTTTACTTTTGTAATGCCATTAAATTTTATCTTTCCATTGACCTTGATCTATGAAGTGAATTACGTAAGAATACTTTTTATAAATTGAAAAACTAAGTGTGCACAATGCAGTGCGGGATTTTTTTTGTTTACTTCTATAAAACATCATATAACTTTTTAAAAAAATAGCGAATGGATTCATATAGGCTACAAATTGCATTTGACTCATGAAGGTATACTATTTTTTTTTTCTATTACGAGGCTTGTTCAATTGAAACCCATCTTTGGTCCAGGAAAAATTTATTGACAAGTACAGTTACAAATAACTACCACTACAATTGAGGCACATATCCCACTGTTTCATCAACCGATGTATACCCTGCTTATAGAATTCTTGTTGCTGCTGCTGGAAGAATAATTTCACAGTGTTTTATACTTCTGCGTCCGACTGAAAACGGTTACCTTTTAACGCCTTTTTTAGTGGCCCAAAGATGTGAAAATCGCAGGGCGATAAATCGGGACTATAGGGTGGATGCTCTAATATCCTCCATTTCTTTCGTTGCAGATTTTCTTTCACTACGTTGGCAACATGAGGCCGAGCATTATCACATTTGGACCGATTGTTAACAACAAACGCCATTTCAAAGTCACAATACTTAAAATCGCTGTCAAATATAAACGAAATAAACAGATCAGTGTGACGTTTGCATACACTACTAATGTTGGAAAACGTCAATTGAATGATTACAATTGTTTCCAAGGCTAACCTGACCAAAGATGGGTTTCAATTGAACAAGCTGTGTAACTTTCTTTATTAGCAAAATATAAATTTTGGCAATTCTGGAAGGTTCCGCTGATAGGTAAATTTCCAGCAGCAAAGGTTGACTCGGGATTCATTATCTGGGTCTCTAGTTTCTGCAAGGACATGCGACATCCAGATGGTACGCCTGTCAACATTCTTGAAACCTCATTTCTTTAGGTTATATGCTGTCCTCTAAATATCCCCCAGCAACTGTGGTACTCTTCCATCCAGCATGTGGCTTCAGCTTCAGAGAGCTCGGGGAAAATTTGTCGGATGGTACATTAAAGTACCCAACAGCACAGTGTTGTTAATGCTTTCTACAACATTTTCTGAAATCGACTTCAAAATTGGTTTCTGGATTATCGCGGTAACAGGTTTTGCGTTGCCTTTCCAGCCTTATTTGTAATTTCGTCGGAAATTTCAAAATCTTGTTCCACTTTTAATTATTAACTTTGATACATTTCAATACTTATCTCCCTATCAACAAAAACGCAGTCAATAATAATCTCAAGGTAATGTCGCAGGTAAAAATTAAAAATTGGTAAATCAAATTTAATTAAAAAAAAATATTTATTATTCAAAACGAACTGATATGACATAAAACTTTGTATGCACCTCGGGTACTGATAGATATAATACCTTCGGGCGACTAACGATCCCTTGTACAAGAGACACTCGGCTTTGTAAGACTGTCGCCCTCAGGACATAATCATCCACTTAGTAGGTATAACCTTGATACATACATAACTATTATCCCACACCTGATAAGTTTATTGTGCTATTATTGTTGTCATTCCATGGTTTATAAACTTTTTTTTTCAAGGTAATATTTATTCATTATTTTTATTATTAGCATTACAATTATTTAAATTAACAATACTAAAAAGAAAATGTGAAAATATTTCTCAATACAATGTTATTTTCCAAAATTGACTTGAACTGCTTTCTCAAATATATTTATCCTATTAGATTTTCAAAGAAAGTGCTAAATAACTTTTGATAGAATAATCTAAAAAGACTTTAGTGCAGTAGTTAGGAGGTTCAGGTTAGTAGAAATGATATAAACGATATTTTCAAATGAGCACCTTGTATATTTTGATTTCTTTGTCCAACCTGATATGACATAATAATATGTAAATTTCTTATAATTTCTACTTTTGGAAACTCCACAATACCAATTTTTACTTTTTAGGGCCGGTTTTACAATAGAGATTTATACTAGGTATAGTTATTCTGGTATAAAAACTAGTTATAAATTCTGGTATAACTTTATTCCCAGAATAACTATACCTAGTATAAATCTCTATTGTAAAACCGGCCATTAGACATTTTTAGTTCTGGAGATCTTTCTAATTGATCATTTTTCTGCCATACCCTGTATATATACGATAACGAATATCACCATTAGCTAGAGAGAAAGACCGGTTTACAGATGCACGATGATTTTTCTTCTTCTTATTCACCTTCTTAGATTCGAAATATAGATTTACGTAGAACCGGACGGGTCACAAATCAAAAAGCTGTGACGTGATCGATACTATTTAAAAACAGTGACGTTCAAAAGGGAATTAATTGTTAATAAACGAAATGGGAAAAAAATATTCACCAAATTACAGTTTCCTGTAAAAAATTGTCATTTTACTAAAGCGTATTATCAATAATTACAGACCAAAATTGTTGGTTATGTCGTGCAGATATTCCGACCCCGTTTAACTCGGAAGTGTAATGTCTGTTGTGGCATATAGCCAGAGAAGTAATTGTTGCTTCTTAGTGAACTGTCTATTATTTGTAATGCTTTGTTCTATCCTTAAGTTTTTCGGACAAATTTTTTGAAATGACCGTTTAAAAAAAATCTCTCGGGCCCAAAAAATAGGGGTTGGTGGTAAAATGGTGAAAATTTAGAGTTGTATGTATTTTTTCCAAATCATAATAGAAAAAATTGAAATTAAAATATTGAAATAGCTATTTAATAATAGGGGTTTGGGATAGGAAGGGTGAAAATTTAGAGTTGTATGTATTTACAATGCCAAATCATAATAAAATGTAAAATTTAGCAAAAAATGAAAAAAATTCTGTGGTTTAAAAAATAGTCTATGTCATACCAGTCCATTATTGTGTTTTTACTTTACTTATGTAAGACTGTCGCCCTCAGGGGCCTCAGGGCACAATCATCTACTTAGTACCCTTGATACATAAATAAGTATTAACCGATTCTCACACCAACCAAATATGCACGAAAATTTTTATAAGAATCGGTAAAGCCGCTTCGGAGGAGTTTGTAGTGAAGGGCATAAAATATCGATATTTTTTAAAAAAATAATCGATAGATATCGTCGATATTTTTTTTATCTCGAAGTATTGATAATCGATATTTTTTCAAGATCTCTCCCGAGTTTGACAACAAACACTGTGACAGGAGAATTTTACATATTAGATTACGTTATAAAAGAACGACATGTGATAGTACACACCTCTACGATACCGATCTCTTTGTGTTGGATTGTAGAGCATTCGACGTAGAGGTAATCAGTGATTCGACGTAGCTATACTCCCGTAAAGAAGTGATGAGGAGAGGGAGTTAAACGGGAGGACGGGTAAGACCGGTCTGGGTAGTTAATTGAATCAGATACCGTTTTCTCGATACCAATAATGTATGTAATTTGTTTCGAATAAATAGCTATGGGTATCGATCTGGTTGTGCTTTTTTTTTGTTCTCTGTACGCAATTTTTATTCAGAGAAAAATAATACTTTTTAGTTTGAATTATATACTTCGGTTTCAACATAATTATTTTGTACACTTGGTAATTTAATGTTGAAAATTGAGCTATAATTTTCCCAACTTTTCTTTGGAAAATTCAAACTGATTAGTAAACTTAGTCTAGGTTTATACAGGGTGTAACAAATAAGAACTCCCTTTATTATTATTAAATGTCACTAGTTCGTTTTAAAAACGTGGTATATGTATACCATCGCATTCGAAAGTTACCAAAAAATGTTGAGAACAAAACAGTTCAATCACTGCTACCTAGAGACCGTTAGAACCACTGGAATTGAAAGGTTATAACCAGCTATTTTACGAGATAGAGGAAAAGGTAGTGCTCCGACAGACAATGAATTACAGCTCCAAGTCTTTCAGGGCTTATAAGCCCGAGAAGTAGATGTTTTGTTCTTAGTGAACGGTATACTCTTTAAAAAGTAATTTTCAAATGTGTAAAGCGTTTTAATAATATGATACTGTTATCTTGCCATCTATTGATAACATGCTTCACTTAAATATGACAATTGCTAGAGGAAACTGTAATTAAGCAAATTATCACCAGATCATTACATCATTAGTAACATTCAGATCATACACTTTTAAAAACAAATCATTAAGAAAAGCTGTTGATACCTCTTGGTACAATTATCTGCGAACTACAAGGTAGATGACTTTGTCCAATGTCTTGAACGACACTTTTGGCTTGGACCAAGACCTCGGTTGTACGTCTCCTCCGAAGGACGGCGTTATACCTCATTTTCATTGGTATAATATCTGGGAGATGTGATACGCTCCTTCATCTAGTAATCTAAATTATTTCGCGTCAGACTGTATGGGCTCTACGACGGTGTTTTCCCAGTAGTCACCCATCCAAGTACAAACCACGGTCGAAACTGCTTCACTGTAATTATCGCATCAGAGGCCTTCCAATACAGTGCTGGGTCGACGCCCTAGTGATCTTGTCATTATACTGTGTCTTCCATCTCACGTGTCCAAAGTATTTTAAATAGTTATACTTAATTTCCAATAGTAGCTAAGGCTTTGACCGATATTGATGTTCAAAAAATATTATGTGCAGTTTCTTCGCGCATACGACTGCAACTTCTAGACTTTAGTGGATTCTTCATATGTGAAACGGAGTCTCGGGATAATAATTGTTATTCGTCGTAGACTGTACTTTTTCTGATTCTTTGGACTTGAAAGTTGTTACACAAACGTAACTGTAAAAGACCTAACAAAACGTCTTTATGTCCAAGTTGAATGCTGGTTATAAATTTCCTTTTTCTATGAAACAAGATAATATAATTTCTAAACAAAAGCTCTTTATACTTGCAAATTGAAACTTAATGGTGTATATCTCTGGCGTCCGGCGGTCGTTAACGATAGTACGCAAACGAGAAAGAAGAAAACGAGAGAATCGACCACTACGACGACTCGGAAAACGGGTACCAAGGCGAACAGCTTCTGTGTTACAAATCTGGTACCCGTACTCTCACTTCTTTTACGCTTTAGAGTATGTGTAAGTGTGTATAGATATATATATAATATGAATACGTTTGAAAAACAGAAGCTAAGCCATGGGCACGAGCGTAAACGAGTTGCTGAGTTGAAGGTGGTAGAGGGGAGAAGAGAAACTAAAAGTTGGGGCGGAAAAAAGTCTATAGAAAAGGCACATATGGCGCAGATTACCACTGTAAGTAGTCATCAGGGACGGTTTTAGCGACTTTTAGGTTTCCAAATTAAAACCTGTGAGCAGTTGAATACTTAAAATTAATTTTCTTTAATAAATTTACATTAAAAATTGTTTGTTATACTTGCTATTCTTTCAATCCTTAACAGAACTTACAAGGTCACTCAAAAGCTTCAACTTATCGTTATTAAAAGACATAAAAGGATATCTTATTATCCGTTAAAACTATTTTCTTGTTTGTATAATACAAAATAAAGTTTCAAAAACTACAGCTTTCAGAAAAATTTCCTCTATACTTCTTTATATTGATATTCCTGTCGCTTAAATTAACAAAATTTCAAATTGTTGAACAATTATTGGAAAATTAAGTACTGAAAAAATCTGCTCTTATCATTTCTTGTGCATAATATTTGCTCCAATTTTGATATTCACAATTTTTGTGTGCCAGCAAAAGTGAAAGACATGTAAAAGACTCCAATTTTGAGTGCTCTACGTTGTGATTGCAAGCTGCGTCGCAAGCTCCAGCGGAATTTATTCAAAAATTTAGGAACATTATTGGTGGTAGATCTGTTTTCAATTGGAATATAATACTCCTCATCGGAAAAAATTAAAGCTTGTGCTCTAACTTCCCCGAACTGAACAAGAAAACTCATCAAATGTCCCTGGACCTTTTATTGTAGATGGGAATAAAAAAGCAGATTCCCTTGTAAGTGAGTGGATGGCAGATGCTTTTATTGAACCAGAAGAGATAATTGAGCAAAATTGTTAGAAGAGCAGCTCCAAACAATTATTACACTATATCAGGCATAACTTTTGTTATCTAACAGGTCTGAATCATCATGTAATTAGACTTGAACTGTCGAAAGATCTCAAGTAAATTCTCTGTCTGGAGTATGATGAAACAACAGAGAATAATATAATTGACCAAATAAACTAAACGGCTTTGTTAAGAAGCTGAATTTGTTTGGTTAGGAAATTAGGTCGGCCATATCGTGCTGGGTCCCCCGATCAGTTGGAGTTGAAGTTTGTGTTTTTTACAAATTAGTTGGTTGTCAGACAGACTTTTTAGAACAATGCCAATGTGATAAATATTTTATTTGAATAAAACTTTATAAATAACGCAACGAAAGTCAAGAACAACAAATGCAGGTGCACAGAGAGATTAATCAAATAGTAGGTCTGTTCGTAGAGCAGTCACAAACGGTTGGAAACTGGACGACTCATGCGCAG
>CAJUYI010000333.1:117333-127478 GCA_910591695.1 Galerucella pusilla
ATGAGAAAATAAGTAACGTCTGGGGGCACCGGGATCTTACTCTACTAGATGACGTATTTGGAAGATAGAAAAACAGTCTGAGTATTCAATTTGCCATAAATAATGATTATTATTTACACAACGATCAGTATCCCTGAAATGAATGAAATTATTAAAAATTTACATGGTTCCTCTTGTGCTTAGATTGTATCGAAAAATAAATGCCTAACTGTGAATATTTAGGGTTATTAAGAAAAGGTGCATGGAGCGCAAACTCTCATCAATGTTCTCAATAACGCTGAGTATAAAAAGAATACAATAATCATTAAAATTAGTAGCATATTATGTGATACTTTTAAAACAAATAACAGACAAAACTGAATTACTCTTGTTGTACAATAGGTATGATGAAAGAAAACGACTCAGTAGAATTTCTAATGCAGACTAACTTTATTAAGAGCCTGAATAGTAGGAACCAAAATTGAAAAAAATACCCTTCGCAGGTATACGCTCGAAACTACAAATACCGAACTTCAAGTGAAACCAGATATGATTACATTTTGGGCTCATTATTACAACCCAATATAATAAAATTTAAATGTATTAATATCTGTCACAAACGAACACTTCAGAGCTAGTTACTGGTAGAGTTCATGTAATACCTTTCTTGGTGTACGTCATCGATTGTTAATGTGCTTGCACATTACGTTGGAAGAAATGGAAAAAAAGGCAGGTCTGTGATTAATTCTAATCAAAATATCACAATAATGAACCGTTTTAATGTATTACAAACGTTAACCCTAATCTTTGATTTACAAAAATTTGATTGGTTGATTTTTACATTACGCGCAAGCGCAACCTTTCAACTCAAATCCTTGTTAAAATTCCCTTTACCCTCTCGTAGACTGGAATAGTATATTTCATTACCAGTACAGAAATGAGGATTTTTCCGTGCAAGAACGGAAAATCCATTTCTGGACGAGTAATGAACGATATTTTTTATTATACTTAGGTACCTGAAATCAACATAAACAAAAAATATCGCAAAAAATTATTAAGAAAATCGGGAATATTTATTTTTATTTTTAAAACAGTAAAAATGTAAGTATATACAACTCAAATTAACAAAAAAAATACAAGTAGGTAATTCTAAGAAAATTAATTTTGGACCGTTATTATTAATAGTAATATTTATTGTACAATTCGTATTATTGTTGAAGCTCAATCCCTTTTGCATTTCTTTTTGTTGAACTAGGATATCTAGTATTATGGATATCTATGTTTATTATTAAGCGCACGGAAATAGGGATCGGGAAAAAATTTTCGTACGCTGTTCCGAAAATGTCATATTTACTGTATTTTATAAACAGTTGAAAATGTAGTATTTTCTGTTAAGTATAATAAAAATTACTTAACACTGTCGTGAAATGTGATACTTTGTATATTATTTCAGGCAATGGTAATTTAATTTATTATTGTTAAAGCGAAAAATCTTTTAAAAATAACAGGAATCAAAAAAAATCTTACACAATATTATTTTAAAAGTGAATTATTCATATACGGGAATGAAAAGAATCACATGGTGCAAAATCGGGACTGTATAGCATAATTTGTCCAATTATTATTATTTAAATGAGACTCAGAGGCATAATACACGATCGTGATTTTGTGGTCGGTACACTGGTTGTAAAATAAAATTCTTTATCTTTTTATATAAACAGGCATACGTCATAGAAACTGCAGATGTTCGTCTATTTAAACGCCGACAAATTAAAATTCTTAAATTGTTTTTCTTTGTTAGATTCTCGACTGGAATATCTATAGTGATCGTTTTTTTCTCTTCCTTTCTTTCTTTCTCGTACAGAGGGTCACAGTGGTCAAACTGATAAGTACTACTACTACTATTATTTTTTTTTTCGAGCCTCGATTTAGGTTAAATAATGTGGAACAACGGCAGATAACCGAGTATTATTATTTCTATTTTTTTTTCATTTGTTATTTAATGTTATTTAATTCGCCAACAGGAAATAGATGTTTGGTTGTTGAAATAACGTGAAGTGTCGATTAGATTTCGATTTTTATATAATATTATTAATAAACAACCAGAATCCTAACTCTGTGGTACCCCTTTTAATAAAGCTGTTTTACCCCGCAAGGTATTTGTGCAGGAGAAAGGCTTATAATCAAAACTGCAGTTAAAAATAATGTTTTATAAAGGCGCAAACCAAAGCTATAAAATATTCATTATACAGATTAAATAAGACAAGCTTAAGTAACTAATGTATATTTATGTAACTACTAGTTATATAGTAGATTATATAACCCTTATACAATAGGTATACAGGTCTTATAAAATAAGATATTTTAAAAGGAATTTTCTTCTAATAATCTATAAGATATATCGCATAAGCCATTATAAAATCATTTAATACAACAATTTTCTTTGGTGAACAAAATTATCGCGAAAAAAGGCTTAATAAGAGTAAATAGTTCTTAAAAAAACTCTTACTTTGGAATGAAAATATTCCCGGGTTTAATAAAAAAAATTGCGGAGTAATGACCGCAAAAAAATAAAAATCTGTTCTACATCAAATGAAAAATTCATTGATTGACAATAGCTACTGGTTATTTTCGTGTTGAAGGAGGTATGTACCTATTTATCAGGAACGTGGGTGGTAGAATGTAATTTTATCCAGTAGATCCCTACTTGATCCCGATGGACGAGACAGCTTATATAGTACGTATTTACATTTCAAACGAAATACCATCTTTTGATTTACAGGGGCGTTCAGAATTTATTTGCAAAGGGACTATGACTATTTTAAATATAAGTAACAAATTGAACATAATTTCTTATATGCTGAATTTTTATAATATTTGATATTTTTTTTTTAATATTGTACAGGCTTTATCTTTCCCAACTTTATATCTTCTGTATGTTTTTTGTGGTTTATTCATTTTTCTTTTTGTTAATATTGAGAAATTGAACTATAATCTTTCAAACATTTTGTCAGATTTGTAAATCTTTAATATTTATACAATCTGATTGGATTGGAATTTGTATTTGTTTTAAGCGTTCTCCTTATACCTATTATGATCCTTTAAGGATTTGTTAAATTTTGATTTAAAAATATTTGCTAATGCTGATGACCGTGGACATGGTTCCATGTGAAGAGTTTTTTTGCTTGTCAGCTGCCGACGATTTCAGCCAAAACTCAAGCTACATACAGTCTTGTGTATAAAGTTTGTTATATGAACTAATTTATATGCGTAAACTATTTTAATAATTTTATTTACTTTTGTTAAAGTGTTTGAAAAAAGTGCAGATGATTCATAAAAAATGCAAGCGAGTTATAATTAAAAATTGATAATCATTCAAATAAATATTTCATTATTTACCTCGAAATTAACAGTGATTGAAATGTTTTAACAACTGTTATTGACAGAGCATTTAAACGTCTTTTAAAAATCACAAGTATATATCTATTCGGCTAATGGAGTCTCTCACTGGTCATAAGAAAAAAAAATGTATATATCCCATATTTTAGTTACCATAGATATATTCATACTTTCTCTTTCGAATACACATTTTCATTATTACTGCTTACTCTCGTTTTGCATACATGTGCCCTCTGCTATCCTCCATCTGTATCTGTATCTGTAAGAATTTGAAGGGTGGGTGACCCCCACAGCACTTAGGCTACAATTGGCCCATTGTGCATCCTTCTGATGTTCAGACTTCCTTCTGGCTCGCCATCCAGCCTACTTGTTTGAAGTAGGCGATAACGTCACCGGAAGTAAGGTCCCTAAAAAATCTAAATTGAGAGAGTGTCGGACATTCACAAAAATGTGTTCGACAGTCTCATCTTCCTGTTCACATGCCCTACAGAGTGAAGTGTCAGACAGACCCAGTCTGTAGAAGTGTTTTCGTAGGTGGCAGTGACCGGTCGGAATACCCGTGGCTGTCCGAAGGTTCTGTCTGTTAATAGTCACGTATTTTTTGGCTACTTTGCTGTCCGGATACTGCAGCAGTTCCTTGGCAAGCCTGCAACCTTCTGCATCGTCCCATCTACCCTTAAACTTATCAAGAGAGTGTTCCTTCATTAGGTCAATCGTAGCCGACGCCGCCAGACCAATGAAAGTGCCAGGTCCCAAGAGTTTTTGGAAGGCTGCTTTCCTGGCTAGTGAGTCAGCAGTGGTAACCTTTCGATTTACTGTGGCCCTTGATCCAGCCTAGAGTGACTCCGTTGTTGCTACCTCCAAATATAAAAAATATATTTAATAAAAAAATTTATTACACCTCGTCTGAATTGAATAAAATACCATTTTCGTTAAAAAAATAATTTCAAATAATATCTGAATAATTTTTTTTAATATTTGATTTTAATGTTGTTTATTACCAAAGTGTCAGATGTCAGATGTTACACATCATAATATATGCAACTACTGTAAGGCTCGCTCGCTTTTTATTATTTATTTATTTTTTATCTTTATGACTATTATGATTCCATTTAAATGAACGCCTATGTTTACATCTCTTTTTTTCAATGTAAACGAACACGTGTGACTGACTGTCTCGATTTCTGCATTGTGTTACTATGTAAATCTTTAATAGTATTCAAGGACACCTACGATACAATAGTTGGTTCTGTTCTCTATATCTTTCTCTCTTCTTTTTTTTCATCTTCATCATAAACTTTAAATAAATAATAATGCCCTTTTGAGCTTTAAGTATTTCAATGACGGCAGGCTCTTTAAACTGTCGTATTTGTATATGCCCCTATACAATAAAAACCGACATGCGGCTAATATTGAATCTAGAGACTGAACATTGATCACTTGAGATTCTTCTATAAAATTTATATGAGGAAATCGAGTTTCTGATATATACTATGCGCCATAAAAGTATATTTCTCTAAGAAGGTAAATTTGTGCATAATCAATTACAAAAGCCTTAACACGTGTTCGTCATTCTTAGCGACTCTTTTCTTTTGGTTATCATATATTTTCTCCTTTAATCTTCATATATGTAAATCAAAGGAAGGAACACGTGTTTCAGCATTTTTGCAATTGATTTATCACAAGCTGAACGACTATCTCTGCAAGATGTGCATGAGCTTCGCCCCAAACGAGCTAGAGTCGTGCTTTTTGCTCAACAAGCATGTCGCGAGCCTACTACGAATTCGCAGAAACGGATCGTGGTGAACTTTAAGAACCATAAGCTTGATTAGTTTGAGATCAATTTTTGTAAGTTAATAAATAGCTCAGACCAGTAGAAATCACTGCCTCTCCATCTTCATATTCACAGACGTAACAAAGTACGCGAGCTTTTAAAATTATTGCCACGTCCTCTAGCGAGTAGTGGACAGTGCCTAAAGACTGCAGAGTAAAGGCGTGAAACTAAATAGTATAATAATTAAGGTTGAGTATGTACAAATAAATTTATCTTTAAACCATCCAAATCGGAACTTTTTTTGTAGAAGGCGAATTTTTAATTGAATCATAAAATCTACAATTTTTTTTTCCAATTTTTACCATATCATACTGGAAGTGTCACTATAATTTTTATAAATGTGAAATAATATATGAAGCAAATCTTTTTTTACTGTGCTATGAATAAATAATTTTCAAATAGACTATCAAAGTAATTTAATCCGCTTATATTATGATGCAAAAATATATCTCAGAACGATTACATCATAGTAACAAGTAACGAGACAGTTTGTGTTTTATATTTAGTTTGTTTATATGCAAAAACTGGGTTAGTGAGTACTTAAATAAACCAAACCGATCTTAATTCTAACCGAAAACATTTCTAAGTAAAAAATATTCGACGAGAGCTCTACAAATCAACACATCTAGATGGAGATTCGGTGTATCATGACGTATCTCGTGTTTTTGACTTGGTGATAATAATAAGTTAGTTCTCAGCGACCTTGATGCTATTAAATTGGATCACAAATGAAATTCCAAACCGGACCTGGACTTCTGAAAATTATTATTTATTTATTTTTTTTTATTATTCAACATTCGACTCGAAATGGCATCTAAAACTGGAAAGTTAGGACCGGTAAAAATTGCAAAAGCTCTAAACAATTGAGTAAAAAAATATGGTTCCGATTTCTCCTAATATCTTAAAAACTCTTTGAGATATTGGAAATTTGTAAAATTGTCCTTTAAGAGAACGAAATTTCCTTTCCTTTTTTCTATTTTTGTGTCGAGCAGGTAAAGACGGTGTAAAGACGAGTTAAGGGTTTTTCTTAGCGACCAGAAATAAAAAATTAAATTTCCACTTTCCGCACTAGTAACATAATATACTATATTACGTTAGTCAGTAACGTGGGCTGAGAATGAAATTAATATTTTGAACGTTTAAAATTGAATTGTTTAAAGTATTATCACAGTTTCCTGTAATGTTGTCGTATTTAATGAACCGCGTTACTAATGGATATCGCAGAATAATAATTATTATTCTAACGCTTTATAAGTTTTGGAAAATGTTTTTCAAACGCAGGGACCGTTCAACTAACAAGCAACAACTACTCTCGGACGGAGAACATATACCTTGTACTGATGAGGCGCAAATACGCTGAAACTGGTCTATAAGTTATGTTGTCCCTTCTAATTGCAAACCAGAATGGTTGGTGTTAAATATCTTGTAGATATACCAACCCCGTTTGACTTTGCAGTGTAATTCAATAGCCGTCGGAGCTTATAGTCCGGGAAGTAGTTGTTGCGAGTTAGTTGAACGGTCACTGTTTAAAAAAAAATTTCATTACTTATATTATTATTCTGCGATATCTTCTGAATTGTTTAATTTGGAAGCAATTGATTGTTTTTCTTTTGGTTTATTTTATGGAAACAACGGTTTATGCTGAATTTTCATTCTTAGATTGAATATAAAAAGTTGAACTTATATTGAGTCACACATTCTTAAACTAATATTAAGGTTTTTGTTATCATTTCAATTAGTTTTAGCTTTTTTTGACAGTTTCATTATTCATCAGTATGTTGACAAAAAATATAATAAATGATTTTGGAAACTTTTTGAGGTCATTTTAGATTAGACAATTTTTCGTGCAATATTTAGTTCAAGATTCTGAGCAGTGATTTGATTTGATAATGAAATATAACCTTTTCAAAAATTTCGTTAGTTAGAACCGGAAATTTTGAAATATTCATTAATTTGCACGGCTGCTCATGTCACTAATCGAATATTAACTTTAAAACAGAGGAGTGTTTTACATTGTCCAAACAAGCATGTTTTGAGATTTCCTCAATTAACATTTCAATATCTCGTTTATTCCAAGACATATTTTTCAACCACTTTAATACATAACCACAAATTATCAAGATTAATGACATTTTCATAGAACATTTTCATCGTGAAACAGAATCACAAACAATAAATCAAATTGTTAAGAAAACCTGTTCTATTTTTTTTACAATTTGACAGGGTAGACAATTTTTAATTTTAGACTTAACAATTTGAATTGTTCCAAAACTTGAACTAAATATTGCACAGGGCACAGCAAATTATCTAATCTAAAATGACCTTTAAACAATACTAAACTAGAATAGTCATGGCGTCTCTATGACATCACACCTCCGTAAATACTTCAAATATTTCAGAGTTCGCAAATTAAAAATGTATTCAAATTATTTTGTCATGAATTCTTTAACGAGTAAATATCATTCAAAAACCATGCAATGCCATTAAATATGATTAAAGTTCTAACTTTACAAAAGATTGACGTCACACGTTTGGGTGTTGTAGCTAAGATGGTGGATTGATTGATTTTTTTACCAAAATAAATATTATCACAATTGTATAAATAAGTGATTGTTAAAGAATATTTGCAATCTACTCTACTTATTTCAGTTATTCTCAGTGACTATTAGAAAGAATACCTTAAACCGGTCCTGCTTCTATTGCAAAACATCACTGATTATAAATAACTGTCGATTTCTTTTTCCAAGTCTACCAACAATTGGTATTAATTTAAATGTGTAGAATATTATCAATGTTTTTGTAACCCCATAGTCTATTGCATGCGATTCGCAATAATATTAATAAAAACAAAATAAGCAATAAAAATAATACATAATAAAGTTTCAGATAAAACGACTTTACTCAATCTTAATTGGTAGTCGTTTGTATTTAACTACATAGCTAATAATATGGTAATCGTAAAAATTCATATTGAATTACATGTCGATGGTATGTCGTAATGATGAGGTGTCAGTACAGTCACTGTATACTTTTACCGAATAGGAATATTTAGTTTTGAATTTTTCCTTTTAATCAGTTTCTCTTTCATGGTCCAGTTTGGTGACGGTTAAAAATAAGAGGTATCTAAAGTAATTTTTTAAAAAATGTACGAGATATTTTTCTTGGTTAAGTGTATAAAAAAGAAATTTTTCATCATTTTTTTTTTCTTAGTTGAGTCTTTTGTAGCACTGGAATTATGTATTTCATAATTATATAAAAATTAAACGAGTTATCAAAAATGAATCGGTCTCTCTTTGAAATTTGAAACCCGGAAGGTCGATGACACCATATTGTAAATATTTACAATTAAAGCGCATCGTGATACCGTACCAACAATAGGTTTTATTTTTCAAATTATAATAACAATAATTATCTCTGAATTGTTCTAACTATGGTGCGTAATTTTGTCGATTCCTGTTTATCAAGAAATTGTCGCTAATTTTATCGCTAACCGCATGCATAAATTCACTGTAAAAAAAACTCTAAATTTTTACTAAATTGGTTTGTAAGTATTTTTAATAAATAAGTGTTTTTCTACGTTCTATTTAAAATTACTTTGTAGTCCACAAGTTTGTAGCGATTAAACCGGCTCTTTTTATGGTTCAATTAAAAAAACGGATAAAACCGGCTAAGCGCGAGTCGGACTCGCGCACAAAGGGATCCGTACCACAATCTCTAAAAAACATGCATACAAAAATGAAGCTAATATAACTTATTTAGCTGATTGCTTATACTTTTGTGATTCATATTCATAGCTTCTCTACTTAAAGAAAACCATGTGGCTGCAGGGAGATTCGAACTCGCCATCTCCTGATTACTAGTGGTGAATTTACACCAGGGACAGTCGGGGCTAGTTCCCAGGGCCGCATAATTTGGAAAGTGGAAATTAAAAATTTTACAGTGTTATCAAAACTGCCCGATATTATTAATGAATTCTAAATAATTCAAGAAATTCAAATCACGCACTATTTGTAAAATCGAAATTTTGTAATAGTTATTTACGTAACTAGTTATGAAAAGAGCTTAAAGAGACTTAAAGTGTCACATTTAATAGCGGAATTAGATAAATCATAATTTTGGTACTTGTAGTAATTCATAATCAAAATAATTTAATTTATTTATTACCTTGATTACCTATTTGAAATAATAATATTTTATTTATTTCAGTTTTAAAAAATTAAGTTACCTATCAAAATTATGAATTTGAGTAAAATTTCAGTGATTAGATGGGGCGGCATTCTCTTCATTGCCCAGGGGCGGCAATGCGTTTAAATCCGGCCCTGTAGACAGGTACTTTAACCAACTAAGTCACGGCGCCAGCTACCTGTCGCCGTTACCAATATCGAATAAAAACGAACAAAAAAAAACACTTGCTTCATTCCGATTTTATTATTCGTTGTAATCTGTGAATATTTCAACTGTCTAACTATCACGGTTCGTGAGATACAGCCTGGTGACAGAAGGACGGATAGCGTAATAGTAATATGGTCCGTTTTGTTGCCCTCTGGGTACGGAACCCTAAAAAGTGCCATAACGTTAACTTGATTTCAAACTTTCCATAAAATAAACAGTTGGTTGGTGCAATTGGTCCGCACCTTAATCGAAAAAAATATATATCGAGTCACCTTTGACAGCACAACTGATTTGATGTTTATAAATTTGTTTTGAGTATCAATAATTCGGTTTGATGCAATTATCTTAAAGCGAAATAAAACAAAAATAAATCAATTATTTTTCTAAATATTATTGTGTACTGAGGGAGTTTAATTGGGAGGCCTCAACTTGGACGCTGCCGGAAGGATTATGTCCTTTAAGGATTAAGCTTATATTTGATCAACCGGGTTTGTGCCTGGGTTTTCTTGTTTTTTTTTGTTTTCTATTTCTTGTTTTCTGA
>CAJUYI010000333.1:148885-175251 GCA_910591695.1 Galerucella pusilla
CAGGTCACGAGTTTTTAGACGTTTCCAGCCCCTTGTTTCAGTTAGCTTTGTCTTCGTCAGTCTAACCAAAGATTACAGAATTAAATATATATTTAATTCTGTATTTAATTATGTAATCTTTGGTCTAACGCAACGTTTGACAGCGCTCCTTAACCTAATTTAATTTTCTTATTAGAAATTATAATTTGTATTCAATGGCTACTACAGTGAATCGTGATAAGTTTTTTGAAAAGTTACATGCCTTAATTGGAAGTAAACGAGAAGACAATCGGAAGAAGTAGCATATCACCTTCTCCAAATGTTTTTAACATTTGGTGCTCCCGCTATATTGCATTCTGAAAATGGCAGAGAGTTCTGTAATCGAGTCATATCTGAACTATGCGCTATGTGGAAAGATGTTAAAATAGTGCACGGAAAGCCTCGTCACAGTCAAACACAAGGCTCAGTTGAAAGAGCCAATCAGGACATATAAAATATGTTAACTGCTTGGATGCAAGACAATGATTCAAACAAGTGGTCAGAAGGTGTGCCGTTTGTCCAATTCGCCAAAAACACAACTTATCACGATGGAATACGCCAGAGTCCTTATGAAGCCCTGTTTGGCGTTAAACCAAAAAGGGGTATAACATCGTCATCACATTGAGACCGAAGAACAGCTAGAAGCTTATGTTGAAACAGACATGGATAATGAAAATACCATTGGAGCTGATCCGCAACCTGGCACGTCTTCATCTCAAGCACTGACTGACCCGCAACCTGACACGTCTTTATCTCAAGCACTGACTGATCCGCCACTTACCACATCTTCATCTCAAGCACTGACTGTTCCGCCACCTAACACATCTTCATCTCAAGCACTGACTGAACAACACGAGCTAATTTCTTTAAAAAGAGTAGCTGCAAAAGAGAATCTTCTACTTCAAGCAACAAAAATGTTGCGAACCTCAAAAAAAAAGTTTCCTCCTGCCCAAATTAGTGATACCGTAAGAATTCAATTCCCTGATGTCGACCGTGGTCGTACAGACCCTCGAAATGTTTTAGCGGTTGTTGTTGGAATAGAGGATTCAGACTTTTATAGATTAGCTAACAAAAATGGTACCTTGAAGCAGCTTTTCACCCGTAATCAGTTCGTAATTTGTAAAGAAAAGTTACTTTCCATGGACGAAGTTTCAACAAAAGAAATGTCGCTAAGAGAAGCAGCTTCTGCTAATTCAAAAATTGGAGGGCAAGGCTATACACGTTGTAACTGCAAAAGGAAGTGTTCCACGACTAAATGCAGCTGTAAAAGCAAGGAACTTTTGTGCAATTCGAAGTGCCACGGTAGTTTAAGTTGTTGCAATAAATACGATATTGTTCTTATTTTTTATATTTCATTTTATATTTTTATGTTTGTTTTGAGTTCAACAAAGTCCTTGTCCCATATTATTTTAATAAATAAAGACCTATGGATTTTTTTTGTTTTTATTTAAAAAAAAAATTCTTTTTAACATACACCATGAGTGCATCCTGAATGTCGACAATCGCCGGTGTAATTTAGAAATAATGAAGTAATGAAGATTTCAACAATATTTTGGACATACGTCAAGCAACGTTGAGAATGTTGACATTCACCGGTGTATCTCGACATTCAACAGATTTCGGTCTTTCACGGTAACATATGTATTATAACTATAGCCTATACCTATAGCCCGGGAAGTAGTTGTTGCTTCTTAGTGGAACGGTTACTGTATTTGAAAAATATTTTTGAAAACTCATAAAGCGCTGGAATAATTATTATTCTGAGATATCTATTGGTAACGGGCTTTATTAAATACGACAATATTACAGGAAACTGTTATAATACTGGATTAATAATAGTTGAATTATCTCATTATCTCGTGCAGAATCTTACCAAGTCACTGTTTGTCTTCAACAATATTTTTCCACGACAAAAACAAATATAATGAAATTCTATTTTACACATTGTTTCAAAAACTACGAAATTGGTGTACCTAAAAGCACTGTAACCTGCAGTACTAATTAAATTGCCAGGCCGGAGACCTTTCGAATGATGTTTTATAATCTAAAGTATGGAAGCAAATGTATTTTTTTTCTTTCAATAAATCACTTTACTTGTAAATGTGTTTGTGTCGATATAACACTATCAGTTTAAAAGTGAGGCTAATGGCAACCACGCCATTAGAATCCCTAAAGATCTCGACTTCGATGTTTTTATTTGGTAAATTACTTTCAAACAGTTGCATTCCATAGAAATATCGGAATTATCGAAAATCAGAAAGCTCGACTGGTCGTTTTAAACAATACAAGTAAAAAAAATCAACAAAGAAAATAAGATAAGTTAACTACGTTTTTAATGCATTCCACTTAAGCGTAACAGATTTGGAATTTCTACGTAATGTTAATATCAGAATACGAACTTCTTTGAATGAATATTTAGTTGTTTCTGTCTACTTGGATTTTATAGAATCGCAAATTTTTAAATACATTTGAATAAATTATGCTTCATTAGATATTCTGCTCCAGACTTCAGAGAGTACTAAAATCATTAGGATGGCTCCAAAACAAATCCAGCCTGCAAAAAGCACAATAGGTTAACACTCAGTGGGTTCCGTTACAAAAGGGTAATGTAGGAAATGGAATGACATGCACTAAAGTATCTGATACGGAATTCATTGGTCTTTTTAATATATCAAAAACAGCAGTACGGGGTTAAAACCTGGAAGACCGCGGACTGCAACGAACGAAACTGTTAAACAAAATATTGCAATCGATTTAGAAGAATCACCTCAAACTTCCACCACAAATTTGGCACGAAACCATGGTATCAGTCGACGTTCTGTAGGAAAGGTATTAAAAAGTGAAAGGTATCATCCGTATAATGTACAGTTGGTTCAAGAATTGTCAGACGATGATTTTGACCGACGGCTGGAATTTTGCTAACGGCTAATGGACATCTGTAATGTCGACGAAAATTTAGCTTCTAGCATAGTTATTTCCGATGAGGCAACTTTTTGTTTAAATGGAACAGTTAATCGCCATAACTCAAGGTATTAGGTTAGGTTAGGTTTGTGGTGAGTGGGTCTATAAGGCCCTCCACTGCGACTCGCAAGAGTCTATTGTGGATCACACCTATTCAGATTTCACCAAACAAATTCAGCTTCTTAACAAAACCGATTATTTTATTTGGTGAATGATATTTCAGGTCCGAGGGAGAGAGAGACAGACCCGCCAAACATCAGATACCTGATTCGAGCCGCGGCGGGGCAGGCACAAATTATATGCTCTGCTGTTTCATCATCTTCCAGACAAAGACGGCAAATCGGATCTTCCGACAGTCCAAGTTTTAGCATATGATGATTCAGATGACAGTGGCCAGTTAAAAGGCCTGTTAGACAACGTAGGTTATGCCTGCTATGGTCTAATATTTGTTTGGAGACATACTTCGAAGGATGTATAAAAGCCTTTGAATGAACCAATCCTGGTAAATTATGCCAGAAGTCTAAAGCTCTTCTTGCAGTCCAGGTATTTAGTGTTTGTTTGGCAAAACTTATTGCGATGCCAATTGTAGGTTCTGGTCCGATAGAAAAACTGTGACTTTCACTGTCCGCTAGTATTCTGCTTCGTTCTGCATAAGCCTGATTTGTGCATTTAGAAATATGTACAATTCTGTATGCTGTCCATCTAGCCTCTCTTTCCAAAAATATGTGGAGAGGAGGTAGGTCCAGAAGGATTTTCATGGATGCTGACGGTGTGGAGCTGATAGCACCAGTCATTGCCAGACAAGCCTGTCTCTGTAAAACAGAGAGCTTTGCTTGGGCCGTTCGCTGTAAATCTTTTGGCCACCAGGCAATAGATCCATATGTGATCATTGGTCTAACGATCATCACATATATCCAATAGATTTGTTTGGGTCCCAAGCCCCAAGATTTTCCACAGATCCTGCGACATGTCCACAAAGATAGTCTGGCCTTATGGATAACTTTTTCCAAGTGAGCGTTCCAAGTAAGTTTCTTATCTACGATAATCCACAAATATTTTACTTCCGCTGCAAATGGAATAACCTCACCATTGTAGGAAAGTGGTGGAAGATCCTCCAAATTCCTTTTTCTAGTGAAGGGAACTATTACAGTTTTGCCAGGGTTAACAGACATCTGTTCCCTCTGACAACAACTGTGGACCTCGTCCAACGTCTTTTGGAGGATATTAGTTATATGCTACCCTTCCTGACTTGGTCCTTGCCAAACTCAAGGTATTGGTCAAATGAGAATCCTCATTGGATTTATGAAGCACATACCCAGCATCCACAGAAAATAAATGTTTGGAAGGAAATTGTCAAAAATAGGCTTATAGGCCTACTAAATAACGAAATTATTCCTGCCCGTCAACAGAATGGGAATTACCACAAAATTTTTGGTTTCAACAAGATTATAGACGGGTTAGGGATTTTCTGGATGCGAATTTTCCAAATCGATGGATTGGACGTAGAGGATTCATAGAGTGGCCTGCTCGTTCTCCGGATGTTGGCTCGTTAGATTTTTTTCTTTGGGGTTATTTAAAATCACGTGTTTACGTTAGACGACCAACAAACTTACAGGAATTGAGACAAATAATTATTGATGAATGTGAACTAATACGTGGAGAAGTCTTGGAAAGAGTGACTCAAGAGTTTGTTAATAGGATGGCATATTGTCAGCAAGTAAACGGCGAGCATTTTAAACATTTGAAGTAATTTTATTTCTCATGATTCTAAAATAATGGAATGTCCACCCAACGGTGAGTTATTCCTTGTTTTTACAAATTTTTTTACACTAAACTCAAAATAACAAGCTCTTTCAAAATCTGTAAAAATATATAAGGTGTCCATTTAATATAAGAAGTAGATGGCCTTTCTGGTTAAAGCGGAAGTATATTATTTACAAAAAAATGTACATCATATGCAATTAGTTCCATTGCACTTACCTGCAAATTTTCATAAATATCGTTCTTTTCGTTTAAAAGATATTTACTTGGTTCCATACTTTATCCCAACCCCGTATATCTTGGTGGATTTAACCAAAGCGACAGACGTACAGGAAACAATGTAACAGAGCAAGCAGTAAGACAGTGAACTCCTGGTTGAAAAATTATAATAACAAAATTTCTCCTTAATTGCACCAAAAGAAAGCACTTGCATACCATAATTAGCATATCCATCGCTGGAGCTTTTGGTTGGTTGTGCGAAGAGGAGCGCCTAAGGTAGGATTCCTTATAAAGGAACTTGCTTGAAGACTGTTGTCAGGTAAGTAGAGTCTCATTACATATACAGGGATACTATAAGAGCACAAAAAGCATTAGGGACCAAGAAATTGTAACCTTGATTGGGTATATCTACTGAACCAATTAATCAATCAATCGATACTCTCAAGCTAATTCCTTTTTCAGTTTTTGTTAATTGTGAGCAGCTAAAAATTGTACAGCATAAAACGATTTTTCGATATCACTGAACATTTTATGCTTTGCATTTTTAGATGGATTGAGCTACAGTATAGTTATACAGATTCCAATGGCAGATGCACCATAGTATGCCCAATTTCAAAACAATGCCACATAAAAATTGAAAGTTCAAGAGCTCAGGAGAACATTAGCAATAAAGCTTCAAGGTTGCTCGACATGATGCAATCCAACGTGCAAGCAATTTCTTGCAATGCCAGAAGAATACTGCAAATAATGAACCTTGCATGCTGTTTGACATCATGTAATTCTCTTTCATTTCAACATTGCTGCCAATGAAAAAAGTGTATAATAACCTCAAAAAATAATTTATTGAAGCATAATATATGAAGTTTATTATCAATTAGAATGAAGATAGCGAAAGTGAGAGAAGCTCAGGGGAAAAAACTGGGGAATCACTGTTGATTATCAAATCACAAATGATAAAATATCAGTCACCACAATTAGCTGATAGCTATCATTCGATTGGAAATAGCTGGTTGGTAACACAAAAGAAACTAGATTTCTCCCTAGAATTGCACCTTGCATGCAATAGAAATGGCTTTGCATTGCACATTGTATTGCACCATGTCAAGCGGCCTTAAGACAGGAGTTCCAAACTAACTCCAGATTAGTTTGTAACTGCAAGAGAACCTCTGGGAGGATTAAACAGTTTACTTTCATCTTGGATACCCAACGATATAGGTCATAAGAGATAGTTACCAACAAAACCAATGACTTAGTAAAAACGTTGCTGAATGGAGAAACGATTTAAATAATGGTAGAGCAAGACACCAGGATTTATTCAAGTACTGCAATTAATATACACATTAGCAGCATTGACGAGGTAGATACATCCATTTGCCAAGAAGATGAACCTTAGCACATATAGTGCTACTTTGAAGATGCTCTCGATAGAAACACTTTTGTGTCCTAATGTTTTGTCTATGGACTAAGTATTGAGGTCAAATGTGCTCAAAAAACTTTAGAACAATTATGATGGCAGATATATAGGTCTACAAAGCTATAGCTAGAGAAATGAGTAGCTCATAATCACAGTTAATACACATTAGTAGCATTGGACTGTGAGATATGTTGGTTCTGCTAAGGAGAACCTGAACACATACAGTGTTGAATGAATTCTCGATAGTAAGACTTACGGAAGACCAATAAAATTAAGATTGCGCAACCATCAGATTTATAAATATGAAGTTTAATATGATTCTGGTTTTCACTTTATCACTATTATCGATGCTATTGGTCCTCTGAGGCTAGATTACATTCTTCAGCTCGATTTTTTTTATGTAGCCAATCATCCAATTCAATCCATCCAATCCAATCATTCAAAGGATTATCATAATGTCGGATAGTCAAGAAGCCATTAAAGCACTGAGCTTTTGTGTAATCAGTTCCAAAATGGTGTGGGAATGCCTAGACAAACTCAATGAACTAGGCGAGAACAATATAGTCACCTTACTATGGATTCCAGGACACACTGGAATAGAAGGAAATGAAATAGCAGATGAACTAGCAAAGAGGGGGACTGAAATACCTTTCTGGGGGCCTGAATCCTTTTGAGGAATCAGCCCCAATGTAATATTGGAAGGAATAGGTAAAGCCGAGAAAAAGAGAAGATCTGACCATTGGAAATATCTGTAGGGCTTATATCAAACACTCTTCTGGGTGACTACAACCTGTTGAGATCAAATGAATGCATAAGTCAAAACTGCGCAAAGAGTTTTAACAGGGATCTAAACAAAACATTGTTGCCTGAATGGGCACCTGAAAAAGCTTAAAATAGTGGAGAGAGAAGAATGCAGATTTTGTGGCATGGAAGAAGAAACCTCCATCCACATACTTTCCAACTGCACAGCACTTCAGAATCCTAGACCACAGCACCTGGGAGATTACTGGATAGAAGAGGAACATTTACCTAAGTTGAAGCCTGCAGACATCCTAAAATTCCTCCGGAAAATAGGACTAAAGGAGCTACTAGTTTCTGATGAGACTCTCCTCAGAAACTAAGTAGAAGTAAGGGGGCACAATAGATCTTTTGGGTCTCAGTGAATGTCACCATACATACATACATACATACATACATACATCCTCGAGAGTGAACCTTGCATGTAATTACTTGCCGGTGGCTAGCCTCTACAAGAAACTGTACGCCAGACAGTGACACGTAGGATGTGTTCTGTAGTTTTTTCCTCCGAGAGACAAAATCTACTCATTACTTCATCTACCAACTCAATTTTCTAATTTAAGGATCAATGTGGTAAAAGGACTCTAATACAGTTTTTAGAATAAAGGAGCAGTTATGCAAAGACGCCACTAGAGGAGCTCCTAGCCGATAAGTAGTGCTTGTAGTTTCACAGTCTACAAAACCGCTATTCCTCCCTATATAAACATGTTTGTTTTTTGTTAATGAGGAATGAGGTGGATTGTTGAGAAATCCAAGTAGACTACTGTTGTAGATAGTATAAAAAGCATTATTTACGATCCTGTCCGAGTAACACATAATCACGATTTTTTTTTAGACAAAAACAATCTTCAACAAGAGCTAATAACACACACTTATTCCTTGATAATAGTACCGGTAGCATATTTACGATAGCGAAGGCACAAGCTATAAAACAAAGACGAACAAACATCATGATAAGGCCGGCGGTGTCTTTTGAATTGTGTCGGCATCAAGACCGACTTGAATAACAATTCTCATGGGTAGGCACTGCTTGCTTTTTTAATGTGAATCTAATTCTTAATGAAATTAAACGATTATAATGGTGTTACGGTTCAATTACGTTTCGATGAAAAAGTTGACTTGGAAAGAGGTTAATTCGATTGAAGTTGAATTTAAATTGAAATCGAAATTGGTTAGCTTGGACAGCCATTTTTCAAGTTCAAAAGGGAATAGACGGGAAGATATTGAAAAGTTTGAAAAATACGAGGTGAATTAATAAAAATGTCATCACTTTTTGAAAATGTTTTCAACTTAATCAAAAACAGCAATTGTTTTTAATATTTGAGTAATGTTTTCAAATTAATCAAAAGCAGAAACTGTTTCGAGTGAACTACTTTCTATACTCTTTTTTAATGATGAATCTTTATAGATCTGGAATAGACAGTAATATTTTGTCTCAAAGTATATTGTCCGCACGCGATTGCTGGCCAAACTCCGCTAAAGTGTCGTTCGGCCATCTGCAATAGCGTGCGGAAAAGTATCACTTTCCGCACTAGTTAGGTAAACTAATATTTTTTGTGTTGATCTACACATGGAATTCTTAATTATTTAGAAAAAACGTCAAACACCAGTTTTCCGATCGCTTTCTTTTTGTCCCCAAGCAAAACATCGCTTCGCGGTAGGATTATTTAAACTGTCAAACTGATACTCTTTGTAATTATGCAACAAGTTATCGATGTATAATAATAATAATTTATTGTCCAACAGAAAATCCATTTACAAAACAATATTATTAGAAAGTAGCAACATAAGTAATATAACATTAGCAATCATTTATAGTATATAATATACAAATTATTAAAAGTAATACAAAATAGAGAAAACTGATAACATAACTGAATTGTGATTTATCTATAACATAACAAAAATATTACAAATAATGTAATTATTTTATACAACCATTATTTAAAAAACCTACCCTAACTGTAAATTAAAATAAAAATTCTGATTAGATTTATCAATAATGTGCATTAGTGAATTGAAGTGAAGGTCACAGTCATTTGCAATTTGATTAAAATTTGAGCATATCATGTGTAATGGAGAATGAGAAAGAATGTTAGTTCTTGCATTGCCACAGTAAAAAGTGAGACGTGAGTGCAATCTTGGAATGAGAAAATTCAGCTGACTTAATAAATTTGAAGAGTCAATACAATTATGATTCAACTTAAACAGAAAAGCGATATCACTATTTATTCTTCTGAGTTGCAAGTAGTCAATTCCAAAACGATCTAGCAGAACCGATTGTTCAATCCCCCTTTCGGGGTAGGTATAATAAATCCTACTAGCTGAAAATTTCAGAAATCTCCTCTGAACGGTCTCTATCAAATTAATGTGATTTAGGTAATACGGATTCCACACAAGAGAAGCGTATTCATGTTTTGATCGTACTAGAGCGAAAAATAGTGTTTTCAATGCATCTTCATTAGAGAACAATTTGCAGTTCCTGATTATGAATCTAAGGGATTTAGTGGCTTGGGAGCAGATACTATTTGTATGTTTTATAAAATCCAATTTATTATCAAAAGTTATCCCCAGATCTCTAACCTCAGTACATCTAGTTAAGTCCACATTATCGATTTGGTAATTGTAAAAGACGGGATTAGATTTACGGCTGAAGGTACATACTTTACATTTACTTAAATTTAGAAACAGGCAATTTCTTGTACACCATTCATTAACTTTCTCTAATTCCATATATAGTATTACTACTGAATATTCCTATTTGTGTACATTCACAATAAACTCACATAACATACAAGTGCGTAACGCACTGTGCGTTTAGATAAGAAAACTTAAATTTATTTGTTTAATCAAATTGCAATCAAATTTCTATCTACGTACTACTTTATTTGGTCTATTTATATACATTTAGTTCATTCAAAAACATAAAAGCTTTCAGCGTTAGTGAAATACATTTCAGATTAAGAGTAATGCCGCTGAATGTCGGCAACACATTGTACAATTTTTCGGGAAAAAAAGTCGCGTTATTTCATAGAAGAAAATGGATGGGCGTAGAAAAAGTATAGTACGTTACACGAGATGTAATCCCATTACGCACTCGCCGATGCAAAATTATATTATGTTTTATGTTGTTTAAAACCCAAACAAACCTCTCCATATGGTTTTAAATGAAACTAACTGTTTCTAAATGACTCCACAATATATTTGTAAAAATGTGTAAATTGCAAGTAAATTGACAATTGTTTCGATATAAATATCATCGTCAGTCATTTAGAAACAGTTAGTTTCATTTAAAACCATATGATGAGTAGATTCCACGAAGTGAGGGTTTATACAGTTAACTCAACCCTCTCCACTTTATTTTAGACTAAAGTCTAACTAATAACCCCGCATATATGCAGCATCAGTAAAGGGAGAGGAAAGAATGCGCACATTACCGATGTGATCTGAGATGGCTGAGATTAACTGAGATCTCAGTGAAAAAGAGCGCACCTGTAGTCTCCATGCTTTTAAACTTTAAAATATCTTCTTTTTCCCAAAACCACAGAAATATCACTGTCAATAAATAAATATCAACCACCTTAGTCTAAAACTAATTTCAATAAGAATAATTCAAAAAAACAGTATACCAGAAAGAATGAATGAGGAAAAGAAAAGAAAATAAGAAAGTGTATATAATTTGAATATTTTTTTTAAATTTAAATGTGGGTGTTTCACTTCTATGATCTATATAGAAACTGCAGACATTAGACACTGTCAACCTTTATGTCTTTGAAGGTCAAAGGACAGGGCTGGTCTTAAAAGTAAAAGCTTGAACTCAAAATTTAATTCCCTGAGAAGACAAAAAAGTTTGAACTGTGAAAGTAAAGTCTCATATTAATCATATTTACTTCATTCCAACTTTAATAAAAGAAAAGTAAATAATATAAACATAAAGTTTTTGATAAGTAAAACCCACTCTGTATATTTAAATCCTAAATTAAAATGTAACGTAGCCGACTCTGTATGAAATTAAAATTATTTGTACATAACCAATCGACTAAATACCTCATTATATTCTCCAATAAAACACCGAGTTTTTTTGTCAACTCAGAAAAAACTGCTAACCGATAACAGAGAACAAAGGGAATATTGTAGGACATTGTGTGTTGGTGTTTTGTAGTGAACATTAGATATTTGTATCTTATTCAGGTACTTTTTGATTATTTTATTTAAAAATACATTTTTAATGTTTTATACTTATTAGTTATTGTTATTAGGTATGTTGTATTACTTTAATTTTTTTGAAAACTTTTAATTTGTTTGATAATTTCAACTGAAAATTTGTTTTATGTAAACAGAATTGTATAAATTTAAAAAAGGATTTCTTAAATATCGAAAATGAATGTGATTAATATGAAGAATATTTTTTATTAAATGAAATTGAAAAATAAAAAAATGTATAACAGAAATTTAACATTATATTACTCGACAGGTTTCATAAATTCCACTTACATCGTCAGGAGTATATTTATATATTTTTTATACCGGTTTCGTACTATAATATGTTATATTGAATAATGAAAATATTTCACGTAGTAAGTATTGACATTCAAGAAATTTGAAAGAGTTTCTTAAAGAGGAAGAAATTTTCAATAAAAAAGTCTTGACTCCCAGAACTCTATATCCATTATTCATGAACAGGTCTCAGAGCGTCTTTTTGAGTATGTGCGCGCTTCGTCAAAATTTGTTATTTTTTTTACAAAAATTGGAAATTATCAATAAATGCTTACGATTTAAGACAAATCTTAGTACCCGGTCAAATAAAATAATTTATTAGGTATTAATTGTTAATTTAAAAATTTGAAAAAATTATGATGTATTCCAAACACTTTGAAGAATGCGTTGGAAAAAATCCGTGAACTTATTATTTAAACAAGTCATGCAATTGTTGATAAACAACATTCTTTCGTATATTCATTTTTATTGTGAACAATGTTTAAATAATTATTGTCGTAAAATATCTCGCTTAGTGGAACCCTTCCTATACAAATACTTAACAAGATCGCGTCATAAAATTTTGAGAAATACCAATACTTTGTTATTTTCCCAACAATAAATAACTGATTCGCAGTTTCTTGCTTACTTATTATAAACAAAGTATTAGAATGTTTTATGGCGTGAACTTATTCGGTATTTATATAGAAAGGGCTCCACGACGCAAAACATTGTCAAATATTCAAACATTTTACTTTTAGTTTCCAATAAACAAGGAAGTTGAAGAACATTTAGTTATTGAAAAATAAGCTTAAATAATGTCTTCCAACGGCAATGAACTAACTCCTTGAAGTGCATAGAATACACCATAATTTTTTCAAATTCTTGAATAATCAGAAGAATCCGAATCAGCCATACCAAACTCTCACACGGATATCTGATGTCTTCAGGAAATCGTCCCGTTTGCCATAGCTGTAATGATATTGTGACCGTTAAGCACATACTGACGGACTGCAAACAATTTTCTGCTATATATAAACAACTTGATCTTAGGCCCAACCTCAAGGAAATGCTCCACTGCCCTACCGAAATCAAGAAAGTCTTACAGTTCCTGAAAGCTACCAACCTATACTGTAAAATCTAATTTAAATATTTGTAATAATTATGTAAATATCTGTATTTATTTTTTCTGTGCCAATGACCAGCGCTGTCGAGGCACGTTAAGCTAAAATGAAAAATTATAAATTGAAAAATTCATTTAATGTACGCATATATGTATGAAACTATGAACAATGTAGATAGAGTTCCGGGAGTTGAGACTTTTTTATTGAGGCTTTCCTCCTCCTTAAGAATTCTTGTTTATCATTTCTCAAATGTTCATACCTACTCTCGATATATTTTAAATATTTTTCTCCACTGTTTATAAGCAAACAATATTGAATTAATCTCATTTAATTTTTTTACAGATTTTACCGATCTCGTTTCACCTCAAGAAATGCGATATGCCTCAAGGTAGGAGAATGTTGTAACGAATAACAAAAATAGAAATAATTGTGAAAATAATACTTTGAATTTCAGAAAATTTTCTCTTAAACATTGAGCTTTTATAGCAATTAACAATATATTTTTCGATCTCAGTTTTTTAACATATTTTCATTTAAATATTTTTGAGATTTCATAAACTTATTTTTAATTTTTGTTATTCAAAAGGTGTGCCTGAAATAATTTTGCTATAAACAATATTTTCGTATAGGTTTCCACTTATAAATATATTAAATACTGGAAACAACCCAACAAGAGTATATTTTTATCAGGATTTTGTTTGAGTTTCTTCTTTTTCAGGTAGTTATACTTATAATTTAATATTTTTTATTTCAATTAGAAAGTTATCAAAACAAGAATAATGGAAAAAATACAGAAACAATTATATACTGAACTATAGAAAAAAATCGCTTTAAAATAAAATTTTGCTCTTTAATTCGAAATCTTATTTGATACAAAAAATTAATTTTATAGCTTGTAGAACTTAAAATTAAAAGTTGGTGAAGAATTATGGCTGAGTTCAGATCTAGATATATTTTAAGACATTTATTTAGTTAGGAGTATTATTAACAATTTTATTGTGAAATTATAATTTTTGAAATATTAAGACACTCAGAATTCCCTAGGTAAAACCGAATGCTCTAACTAGACCACTCAGAAAGGATAGGTAATTTAGGAAAAGAAAAACAAAGGATTTCTGGTGCGACGTTTTGGGTGTCAATAGGTGAACTATTCAAATTTAATATTTTCCAATTTGAAAAGAAGTTTATTAAACCTAGAATAATAAAATATGAACATAAATTTTATTTAATCTATAATATAAAAAGAAAAATATCTGCAGAAATTAATTTATAGATATAATATTTTGAAGCACATCAAATTTTCCCCAATTTAAAACATTTGTTGAGTCTAGCAAATATTTAAATAATAAAATAGATAATTAAATAAAAAGATTGCTTAAAACATGATTTTATTTCACAATTTGAGTCTATAAATCAAAAATATTTTAGGATACTAATTTTTTTCCAAATTTAAAACATTTATATAATTTATACAGTGCTATTCAAAAATCCCCTCCCCCCTCGTATCTTTTGAACGGCTACACTTACATTAATATAATTTGGAGGGTGAAAATAAAGTATTGTAAACTCTACGAATGGTAACAGGTGACGTAATAGTAATAGATGACGTTACAGTGCCACTCTGGCCAATAATTTCAAATAGGACCTTATGGCAAGTGATATCTCGTTTGAAAGGCATTGACATTGGCTACATAGCCATATTAATTTTGTTTGGGCTTAAACTAATTTTGACGGATAAATTGAATGGATAAATACCAAAATTATTTTTTTTTAAATTTAATTAATCAAATATCAACAATGGATTCTTATAGCAAGTGTTCGAAATGTGCTCCGTCTACTTCCTGACAGTAGTACATCCTATTAGTAAACTCTTGTCGTACTCGTTCGAATGTGTCAGCTGACATTGCATTGCATTCTTCAATAATTCTTTCTTTCAAAACGCCAATGCTATCTGGTGCCGTAGTATAAGCCTTGGATTTCAAGTAACCCCATAGAAAAAAATCTAATGGTGTCAGATCTGGTGACCGAGGTGGCCATTCTATAGGACCTCGCCGGCCGATCCATCTACCTCGAAGTGTATCTGGAGATAAGATTTCACGAACTACAAGGAAAAGGATGTCGAGTTACGCTCATCTTCCTTATACTAATAGAATTGTATGATTTATTTAATTTAGTAAACTACAACGTGAGATGTGTATTTATACAGTACTCTAAAATGTAATCTATTTTAAATGATATGCAACCGATTTTTATAGATAGGTGACTTAGAGTCGGTATCATAGGGAAACTATGTGATGTATGCCTTTGACTAAGAGATAAATGTGGTGGCAATCGCCGGTCGGTAAATGGAAATGGTCGATTCCGGTATTTTAGTGATGGTTAATGGTGAAAATGGTTCAGTCCAAATGGTACTAGGATGAAGATTGCGCCGAGGATGGTTCCAAATGTAAGTGTTTTCATTATTTTCTCCACGACTAAATAATAACGCACACATTATTTTTATAATGATATAAATTCTTTACACCAATGAATAATAAAAAGAAATCACTCTCGTTAACCAATCACATTCTCTTATTATCAGAATTTACGCTAAAATGAATTAAAATGAATAAATCAAATCGTCTCTTTAAAACGTCAAATACATCTAAGAACGCAAATCGCTTCTGACAGCGCGTCGTTTGAAACGTCAAAATAATTATAAAATGATAATTTTACATATTATAAGAGAAAAAAATGGACAACAGTAGCGATAGTGAGTATGTACGCCTCCCGGAATTAATTCCATTTATAAATGTGAGGGTTCCGATTAAAAATATGCATTACGTATACCTATATATTTACTCTTTACATTTTTATAAATATGCTCTATAGCCTAGAGTTGGTTGACTATGGCGCGGACGATCGAGGTTCGATCTTCGCCGAAAGTTTTTTCTTTTTAGGCGTAGAGAAAGTATAGTCTTTTACTTGTGTAGAATGGCTATTATTCACTTGGATGATTCCAAAACTCACTCGCTGCGCTCGCTCTTCTTGGAAACTTCATCCGCGTGAATAATAGCCATCGTTCTGCACTCGTTGAAGAATATACTATTTTCTACGCCCTTGTTATAACAATGCACTTATATGCCCATAATCTGTTTCATAATGATACCCATTACGATACAGATTTTTAATCAATAGAAACCCATAATTTTTCAATGAAGCATGCTGTGCATTTGACGTTTATCCAGGTTCCTATGTAATTATTTTAGATGTCAAAATCAGTACGTATTAAATTTTCGTAGATACCTAACTAAACTTTGATAATTTATGAAAATGTCTGATATCAGCGATATAGAAGACATCGACTCCTCCACACATATCGAAGAAAGCAGAAAATGCAGTTAAAAATATTTTGGCCCAAAAATCTAAGAAAGTGTACAGAAAAACTTTATCAACGGTTTATGGACTGGAGAGATACATATAAGATTTCGACATTCTCCTAAAATGTATTAATTGCTAATTTTCAAGAATTGATGGAAACTATCATCTAATACATGAACACATTATTCAATATTTAAAACGTTGGTAAATATAAACCATAATATATACATTTCTAAATATAAGAAACTACAAGCTTTATTGAAGCGAAAGTCCGAAGGATATGTTGGAAAAAAAGCAAAAATATTTTCACCTGAACAAATAAAAAAGTTTATCTACGAAGCACCCGCGCTCAATTTGGACTAGACTACAGTATGAGTTCCGGGTTCGAAACCAGCCTTGTGTTCAATAATAATATAAAATTTATGGTTTTTGATTATTTATCGGGTGTAGAAAAAATAGCGTATGCAACTCTCATGTAATGGTTATTAATACACTCGCATAAAACATACGAAACTCGCCTTCGGCTCGTTTCGTATCCCGGTTAATACTCGTGTATTAATAACCATCATTACATGATCGTTACATAATATACTATTCTTGTATACTGAGTCGCCACTGTTTATTTTTACTATTTTATGCATAACTAATAATATAATGATTTAAAGCTACTTTTTGTCAGCATTGATAAACTTTTAAAGATTAATTATTTGATAAGCATACAGTATGGTCCAAATAACAGCAATAAATTAATCATCTAGTAAACCGACGAAAGACGAGCAGTTATTTTTTGAAATCTGAATGCTTACCCGTTCTAGTAGTTTGTGGTCTATTCATGTATTCATAAAAAGAAATTGAGTGGGGTTGAATCAAGGGACCTACCAACTCTTTGTCTATTATCGTCATGTCAAACTATTCGACAAGGAGTTGAATAATATTGAAGTGATTTAAAATGAAATGATTTATAATCACATTTAATACACATCCCGAAATTTTTTGTTTTTTTTTGTTATTTTAGCGATTTATGTCACTTGTAAAGCTATTTTAGTGTCGTTTTGACCCATAATTTCATCAAAATTGCACAAAATGCATAAAAAAGCATGAAAAAAAATTTAAATTGAGATCATATCGACTATGATTGAAAATATTTGAGCAAAATTATTAATTCGCGGTTTTTGTATTCTCAATAAATCGAGAAAATCAGGAAATTCAAAATGACTGCCTGAAAATAACACGAAAAAATGCTACTTTTTCGCGTTTTTTTTTTCACTTTAAACTCTAAACTGATTTAAACTACTTTAATTCTGTATTTTTTTCAAAATAAAAAAAAATGTATAGGACAACCACCCACCCTCTCCCCATCTCTTTGTATTTCAGAGCCCTTCATTCCTCAACAATTTGCAAAATATAAATCTTAAATATTCTTTAATCTTATACAAAATATTATTTTTCTTAATCCTATTTTACAAATTGTTGAGGAATAAAGGGCGCTTAAATACAAAAAACGGGGGAGGGGGGAGGAGCAAAAATAAAAACATTTCAAAAAAAAGAATTAAAGTAATTTAAGTTTGTGTAACGCTTCAAGTTAAAAAACGCGATAATGTAGGATTTTCAATTTTAATTTCGCATTATTTTCAGACAGACATTTTGAATTTTTTGTAACCAATAGCCCGCGATTGAATATTTTTGCCTATAATCTTAGTCGATTATTTCAGGTTTAATTTTTTTATGTATCTTGTGCCATTTTTGATGGAATTATTATACATGGGTCGAAATGGCTCTACAAGTAACATAAAACATTGAAATAACAAAAACCAAAAAAATTCTTGGACGTGTATTAAATTCCAATCAATTAAATCCGAAAAAACGCGACTTAAGTTTCTTTCTCAAAAAACTTTATTTTTAAAAACAACTTTCATTGTTCTAAATACAACACTAATTAAACTACTGGTAAATTAGAATATAAGTTTAATGTTACGACAATGAATATAAAAATCAGACTGAATTAATTTAAATAAAAAACATCTAAGCAAATATTGTGAATAGCTAAATAAGCAGAATAAGCATTTCTCCTGTTACTCATATCCGGGTGTTGGGTTCAATTATTATAACAGGCAGTTATAAGGGTCAATGACTATAACTCCTCCCTTCTAAGATTCTGGCATGTTTCCTTTTAGGGTGGAAAAGTCAGAACTTGTACATATTGTTTTAATTTTAGTTTGATTAACGAAAATGGCTATATAATGTGAATCATCAATTGGCTGGATTACGTTCTTCGAAATTTTTATAGGAATACTTTGGCAGTTTTTTGGATTTGACTGAAGCTGAAGTAACTGGAAAATGCAATCTTCTTCTTCGGCTCCTACAGATAAACTTCCATCGGGACAATAATAGTTTGGCTTTAGGTCTAGGCAGGGCATCGAGTGATATTGGTAATAATTTTCGTTCATGGTCAGAAAGGTGTTGCGAGGTATAATAGTTGTGTGGTTTGTTGTAGTGATGGAAAAAAGATGATAATATGAAAAGGTTTCAGGATAAACAATAGGAAAGTGAACAACGAAAACGATTTTTGTATCAGAGTAGTACGCTTCAGTTTTTAAAATTTCATAATATCTATGCGTATCATTGCTTATATTTGGAAAAATTATTTCATTTCTAGAGTGATACTTTAATACTGTATCAATTATAGAATCCATTTCGTTTATATCTAGGTACTATACTAGTGTGTAAAACTCATAATCTAGCAAAGGTTACAGCATTTTCTATTTGACTTAAGAGATGTAAAATAATGTTAAAGTTAACATTTAATTGATCTAAAACATTTCGAGTTTGCATGTAATCGTTAAATTGAAATATGAATGTATTTAGTGAATTACGTATTGTCTGTATTCCAGAAAATATTGTTTCTTGATTACTCTTTATAAGTGATACTGTATCATTAAAATTTCCAATAATGTCAGTTGTAAGTGAAATTTGCTGATTAAGTTTTTGCACGATTTCTTTTTCATTATTTTGCAAATCAAATATTGCTTGATCATAGTACGATGCATCATCTGCATCAAGATTACCTGAGATACTATTAATTACTGAGCCTGATCAGTTAATGAGACCTCTTTTTACTCTAGATGGTGGCATTAGAGAGTGGAATTTTTGTTCAGCAGATCTTACTTGATAAAGAAGGGCACGATCAAAATAATCGAGCTCTTGAAAATAAGGGTGGCTAAGCCCTGATTGAATCGCTAATGTTACGTTATTATATGCATTTTTTAAAGTTTCAATTTCTTTACCTATAGGAGATAAATCATAATAATGAAGAAAAGTGTGAACACTTGCTTTTAATTTTGCTGTGCCTAGTTTATACGGAAGGATTTCAGGATTATTATTTAAATTAGTGATCAGGATCACTTGACCCTTTACTAGTGGAAGGAGTAGGACTGGAAGGACTAGTAGCGCCCTGTAACAATTTTTTCTGATTAGCTTTTGGTTTTTTAAGATTTTGTTTATGTAAAAGTTTATTTTTATTTGTTTTTATTTTTATCTCCTTGTCAGAGAGGGTTGTTGTTTTATAAAATTTTGGGTTAAGTTTGTTCCTAGTTTGTGTCGTATTCTTTTTAGTATTCTTTTTATATGTCAATGCCAGGTTCGTATTGTAATGGGTCATGTGTTTCGTCTGGTTGGATGTCAATGTGAAATAAGTCAAAACAAGTATTTTTAAAGGGTGTAGTTTGTAATGGCTTAGTTAAAGAAAAAATAATTTCGTCATTTGTATTGTTACGGATTTCTACCAAAGCTGTGCCATTATTGGCATGTGATAAGGTAGATGGAATTTCGCAGTTTTTTATTATTTGGTTGGAAATAAGAATGTCTCCTTCTATTTGGGAAACAGGTACTTTTGCCAAAATACAAGTGAAAGGATCAATTTTCCTCTTAAAAATAGTGGGATTACTTTCTAGATAATAAATTGGTGAAATAGTTTCGGGAGTAATTAACTGTGAGTTTACAAAATCTAAGTGTGCTTTTAATAGTTTTATATTATCAAGTCCTATAAGACCATCAAAAATCTCGTGAAAATTTAAAAGATGAAATTTAAAATTATCATTTTTGTTAAAATCAGAAAATATTGGAATAATTGCACAATTTTGGTGACTTGATGTCTGAAATGCTGTTGAAACTGTAAAAGGTTCTCTGAAAATTTTATCTTTAAAAAATTTTTCGGCAAGTTCAGGCTTCAGAAAAGATTTTGTTGCACCGGTATCTATTAGTAGTTTAATAGGGGGATTGGAGATTTGAATGTAGGGTAATTCTGTTTTGTCTGTGAAAATATTAAGTTCTATTAAGTCATTTCGTATGCAATTTAGAAAATCTTCATAATTGTCCTCATCTGCATATTCAAAATTGCCATCGTTATTTGTTTCCTCAAAATTTGAAGTATCATTTTCTATATCTACTTGTTCATAAGAAACTTCTGCGTTAAATAACTCTTCAGAATGGAAATTAGGTTTTTGATTGAAATTTTGGAAATTATTAGTATTTCGGAATTGAGGTGTGGTGTTTCTTGTTGAAACAGACATAGGAACGGGTTTAGGTTGAACGTTATTTGGATTTGGTTTCCAAACATTTGGAGGTTTACCAAAAACTTGTGAATTGGTTGGATATCTAGGATTTGGGTTACGTTGCATTTGTTTTGGTCCTCTGGGAAATTGAGGTGAATAATTATTTGTCATTTGAGACGTAGTTGATTGAAATTGTTGGGGTGTTTGAAAATTCTGTTGGGGTGTTTGTTGAAAATGTTGAGATTGGCTTGGGACATTGGGTTGGTTGGGATATTTCCGAATAGTATTATTAAAATAAACATTACCAAAATTTTGATTTCTCTGATAGTATTTAATATGATCCTCCTTTCTAATAAACTGAATCGCTTGTTCTAGTGTATTTGGTCTCATAGCACGAATTATAGGCCCTAATGGTTCTTTTAAACCAGCTAAAAATGACTTAGGGCCGGTTTTACAAGAGAGATTTATACTAGGTATAGTTATACTGGGTATAAAGTCATACCAAAATTTATACTTAGAATGAAATTAGTTGGTTTTACGATGCTTTTTTACACCGGTATAGCAATTCTTACTCCAAGAATTGCTATACCGGTGTAAAAAAGCATCGTAAAACCAACCAGATTTAAACTAGGTATAAATTTTGGTATAACTTTATACCCAGTATAACTATACCTAGTATAAATCTCTCTTGTAAAATCGGCCCTTAAGCGCTTGTTTGATGAAAAAATTTCTCTTTGATTCACGTTCTGCATTTTCATAGTGTAAATCTATATAATTACAAATTGAATTAAATTACAAATTGAATTAAGCAAACTTAAAATTCTTTCATGAAATACGTAAGGAGATTCACTATTACGCTGTCTTATATTAACTAAATCTTGATTCAAACAATTCTCGTCTCTATGATCACCAAAATTTAAAATTAAAGCATTTTTTATATCATTCCAAGTTTTAGCGCCAGTTATCGCTACTATTTCTTCGGCTTTACCTTCTAATTTATTCAATATACCATTGAGAAGTAAGGTATTTTGAAAATTACCGATATTTTCACTATCTAAATAGTGACGTAAAATTGATTCGGAAGCATTTATGAAACGATGTAATTTATTTATGTTCCCATCAAAATTTGGGATAATTGACAAATTTTTAATGTCTAAAACTGGTGGTGCCATTATAGTTAAATGTTTAAAATTATCAATAAAGGGTTCGTCGTTAGAAGAGGAGTCTGACATAAAAAAAATTATTACCACATATGTGCTCTTTTTGTTGCAATAGACCTTTTCTTATCTGTCCTTGGCTTCCTCGATGGATTCCTTGGGAACTGGAACTTGAAGTTGATTCTGGTTTTCGTCCAAAGAGTTGAAACTCACGGTTTATCTACGATAGATTTCCTGACGAAAATCCTACTGACTGCGCCACTTAAGTTTCTTTCTCAAAAAACTTTATTTTTAAAAACAACTTTTATTGTTCTAAATACAACAATAATTAAACTACTGGTAAATTAGAATATAAGTTTAATGTTACGACAATGAATATAAAAATCAGACTGAATTAATTTAAATAAAAAACATAAAAGCAAATATTGTAAATAGCAAAATAAGCAGAATAAGCATTTCTCCTGTTACTCATATCCGGGTGTTGGGTTCAATTATTATAACAGGCAGTTATAAGGGTCAATGACTATAACTCGCGTAAAAACTTAAAAAAAAAATGGCTAATTTTTACCCTAAATGTCCAATTTAATATGCCTAGCGGCTAAGACCACCCGTAAGTAAGCACTATTTGAAAAATACATAAAAACAAACCCATAAACAGTGTTATTTATGGGATGCGACATAGGGGCGAGCTAACTTTTTTTGAAAAGTAAGTTCACATGCACTTCTAATTTTCTTAAATTCGCTCTGGTTTAATGAAGAAATGAATATTTACGTTTAACGTTTTTTAGACAAAAATTGTGAAAACAAACTAAAAACAAAAAAAATTCACCACAGCGGCGAGTCGAACTGCCGCACTTCAGGTTTAACTTTAAAACTTTCTGTGCTCCTACATTCTATGCGGTTGAGAGTATTCGAAAGTGGTATGAGAATGGAGTTCGACTTCCTTAAACATAAATATCAATATTTCATCAAACCAGAGCTAATTTGAGAGAATTAAAAGTGCATTTGAGCTTATTTTTCAATGACCTTTCCAACTCTGTCATTATTTTTTATGAACGCTTTTGGTAAAAAATTTAGCTCGCGTTTGACAGTTTTGTACAGGAATCCCTATGACGCATCTTATAAATAACACAGTGACATGGACAATACAATCTGATGGAGAAGACATTTCCATTTTCAGAGCTGTTTTTCCAATTTCCGACAGCCAATAATGACTATACCAAACCGCGTATTCGATATTTCGTTTCCATCTGATTAACCTACTTATTAATATACAATTTAATGTAATCAGTTTCCATATCCTTGATAATAAATAAACGAATCTGAGTTACATACCTGTCGAAAAAGTAACAACAGTGCTATAAAGGTATGAATAGAAGACGAGATGAAGAAGATTAAGCTTATTTAAAATAAAAGAGCAGGTTTTGCAAAAGGAGCTGGCCAAAGAGTCGATTTTTAACCGTTGGCGCCAAAACAGGTATGCTAAATTTATTGTTGTGCACACCTGAGTTCGCAAGTGTGTACGATGGGAAATGTACGAGTAAGAGATTGCTGCAGGGCAGCATTAGCACAAATTAACATCCTATATAATGTCAAAAAATCCGGTCACCAAAAGTTGACACATTTTCATTTTTTTTTTGAACTGAGGTCAATTCTTCTGTAACAATAGTATGCAAGATATATAATATAAAGGATGTTTTTTACTCTAAATTTGAAGCTACCTGTAGGATGCAGGAACTGCAATATGGATTGTCAACTGGTGTCAAAATGTGGCACCATATGATCATTTTGGTTTTTTATTCACGTTATCATCTCTTTCATTAAAGAGGTTAGAAGCTTTTGAAGGAAATCTTTCAAACGCAATAATTCTCTATGAATAGTTTGGACAGCTTGCATCTCCGAGCTCAATGCTATTTGGCATATCCGAGCACAATGCTATTTAGCATCTCTGGGTCCGAAACGCATTCGTTGTTGAACCGCTTTGTCTGACTACCTCCAACATCTTCGAGATGTACTACAAGAATAATTTGATGCTATTCCTAATCATTTCTATACTTTATTATTATTATTATTTATTATTAACTCGATTAGGTTAGGTTAGGTTAGGATGTCTTGTCGATTGAATGGAATAATTTGGACAGAAAGAGGTCACAATCGATATTAGCATGACATGACTTTTGATGTTTTAATGAGATTTTTGGGAGATTAAACGTAGGTTTTAGTATTACTTTTAGTTCTTTCCAAACCGTTGGCTTGAAAGCAATGAATCTTTTTTAATAACTGAGGTGACAGTATGAATAAAAAAATCAAAAATATTCATTAATCATGATAGGTACTACATTTCGACACCAGTTATTACCTCTTTTGGTGTAGATAACTCCATTATAATCATGCACAGGAGAATAATATAAAAACCATTTCTTCAAAATGTTTCAACCTCTTCCAGTACTATGATTTGGTTTCGTATCTTTGTACATCTGCTGCTTCATTGCTATATCTGTCCATTTGTCTGTAACAGCTCATAGGACAGTGTTTAGTGAAAAAAAGACGTCTCCAAATCTGTTAAATAGGTATAAAGAAGTGTTATGGTCATCAACGTCCGATTGCCTTGCAGCTGATCAGATGTTTCTGCCTCTATAAAGGCATTGTCTTTATGAGAATTTTGAAAACTGTTTCTGTATTTTTTTCTCCAATTTATATTTAGAAATAGTACCCTATGCTCATGTCAATTTAAGACCTTTGAAATATTATTATAATGTCCTATAATATTGTCGTATATAATGAAGCGCGTTACCAATAATACCAATTATAATAAATTATTCTAACGCTTTAAAAGTTTTGAGGTAAAGATGTCGCTATTGTTACAGCTTTTACATTTCCGTAACTGGAAGATATGTATTGATTGTGATTTTAGTGTCTTCTTCAGTCCGGGATTAAGCACTTAGATCTCTCGGACTGAGAACATATATTATACTTTGTAATGATGTGGCGCAAATACGCCAAAAGCAGTCTACAAGTTTTTCCTTATAGATAAAAACCAGAATAGTTGGTGTTAAATATCTTGTAGATATACTAACCTAGTTTGACTTTGAAGTGTAATTCAATAGCCGTTGATGTCTATAGCTCGGAAAGTAGTTGTTTCTTCTTCGTTAAAGGGTCATAGTGTTTGAAAAAGATTTTTCAAATATTATAAAGTTCTAGAATAATTATAATGATTTTGCGATATCTATCAAGACCTTTGCAAAGTACCTAAAAAGTTTACTGTCTAATCATCCCTCTAAAATTTTAAATTGATCCATCATGCAATACTGATTTTATCCAATTGAACCTTCAAGCGAAAATAAGATATATTTTGGTCTATTTTGAAAAATATGTTTTTTAATTAAATTATAAATGTTTTATCATCTTAATATGTATTAGCCTATTTTTATGGAACCGGTCCTGAAAATAAGTCCATTATCATTCTAGTTGTTGGCGAGGAGTGATATTACTCTCTTACGGTACTTCTATCATTACGAGCAAACGGATGCCCTCGAACAATGGCCAATGAAATATCTCACAGAATAGAGAGAAGAAAGAGAAAAGATTTGAATTACCTCGTCTAACCACATCATTTCTCTTACGAAAGTACTTCGAATAAAGCTGCTTGAAAAATTTTGATGGGCTTGTATTAATCATGGTGAAATGTCAGTTAACGGCAGGATTAAAGCAGCTTTGTTTTATCGCGCTTATTAAAGAGTATTACATGGCATTAATCTTTATTTTTTTTGTTACAAAAAATATCATGTACATGTTATTAAAGATTAAACAGGCGTGGGGACGATCTAGTAGGATGAATATGTTATCTATATTTTTTTGGAATGTAGGTTAGGTGGCTCACATCTACACATTATTTCTCCACGACTATTTGATAATTATAACACTTTACGTGTGTTTCTTCGAGTGAATAATAGGTGTGGATAGTGAAAAGGCCACATGACATATAATTATATAAAAGATTATTCATACAAACGACACACTATATTAAAAATTGAAGAACGTGTCGCGGGACACACGGTACTTTAGTTCCTTCTATAAGCAATAATCAAATTTTTTGAATCAATAAATAAATACACATATTTATTAATATAAGAATTTTTTTTACTCTGGATAAAACTTCATTTAACAAAAATATACAGTAGTATTAATTATAAAAATCTTATCATTAAGTTGATTGGCACAAAGTACATATTAAGTATTCTATTAACTGTAATTAATAATACAATGTATGCTGACAATCATTATTTTGCGCCGAGAGACTAGCTCTGAGACTGAGGAGAGAGCGCGAGAGCCCACGCGCTCAAGGCACATAACGTGACAACGTAACGTAACGGTCAGACCTCCCTCGCTCCAAGTAACGTAACGGTCAGACCAACCTAACATGAAGAACTAATAAATTTCTAATAAAAATTTTCACCGTGATCCGAATTCGAACCCATACCTATAGTCCAAGAGCCAGAGCCAAAAAAACTGTTTCAATTTCTAAAGG
>CAJUYI010000334.1:0-37914 GCA_910591695.1 Galerucella pusilla
ATGGAAAATTGATTTGAACTCGAAACTTATTCCCTCGCAACCAGAAATACTCGATGATTATTTACCTGAAGAAGTGGGCCCCGTAATTCAAATTTTTCAAAGTTCTTCAAATAATTTAATAGCAGTCAATGACCGTAAATACTATGTAGCAGATTTTCCCGCTCTACAAATACTTGAGGAAAATAATTTAATTATACCTAAAAATTCTCAAATAAACCCAATGTTTCAAAGCAATCATGGGAAAATATATGTATTTTATAATAACAGTAATTATATTGAATTTGACAAGAACTTGAAAACTATCCAGAATAGAGGAAAAATAAAAGATATTTTCCCTGGACTACCCACAGATGTTACGGGAGCATTCCAGTACATTGACGGACACATGTACTTTTTCAAAAACACCACATACTACAAATATAATGAGTTTACCAAAAAACTTGTTGCAGCCGGACCCTTTAATTGGAACATATTTGATATTCCATGTCCTAATGGAGACCTTTTAAATCATCTCAAGACTTTATTAACAAAAATAATTTCTTTTTATCAATAATATTTTTAAAATAAACTTTTGCAAATAATTAAATTGTTTTTCTGAAATTCCTACGAACGTTACATTAAAATGTATCGAATAGTAGAACCGGATGAAGCCTCGGTTTGATAATATAATAATTCCAGGTAGTTCTTTAAGATGTGTAAGTTTTATAGTTATTGTTTATCATAAATATATATTAATCTTTTGTCGGTTCAATCAAATTTTGTGATTTAGACTTTTAAGATGTGTAAGTTTTATAGTTATTGTTTATCATAAATATATATATTATAAAATTCATTTTTTATTTCTTTTTCCTACATTCATGTGAAGACTTTGAGAATTTTATTATATACTGAGTGTAACAAAATTATCACGCTGTCAAAAGGACCAAATGTTGATCCTGTACGAAACACTTGCCACGTCAAATGTCACATTCTCACGTCAAATGTCACGACAAATGTCACGTTGTCACGTCAAACGTCACGTTGTCACGTTATCACGTCAAATGTCACGTTGTCACGTCAAATGTCGCGTTGTCACGTCAAATGTCACGTTGTCACGTCAAATGGAACTTCATATTGATCTCAATGGAAAATTGATTTGAACTCAAAACTTATTCACACACACAACCAGTTAAAGAAAACACCAATAATATACAACTATTTATTTAAATCATTGATAACTTTAAGTTTATAAAAGTATACATATTCTCTGAGAGCGTTGTTTAACATATCGTTTGGGGTTATGGAACAAAATGCATATAAAATTTGTAAAGGACTTTCAGAGGTGATAGTTTTACAGAAATCCAAAACATTATAATAATATTGACAAAAATTCAAATTTTCCAACATAGCTATACGTTGTATAATTAAATTATTCAATTTTAAAATTTGGGATACTTCTTCTTCATCCATGTAATACTCGACATCATGTTTCCTCACAAAAATTACCTTACAGTCATCGTAATTTAATGGGGTAATGGTGCAGTAGTCTCCACATGGAATCGAATCAGGTTTGAACTCATCTACGGTCATCTGTTGCATCATTATTGAAATAAAGGTATGCCATTCGTGAATGTCAAAGGAAATTTTGCCGAACTTGAGCTGCTGAGATAGAATTACAGCAGGCGTGAATGATCTAGCAGGACTTATTCCACATTTCACTTCATAACCGGAAATTGAATATTGTGTTGAAAGCAGGTACACATTTTCAGACTTTGCAGCAAACTCATAGTTTTTCAAAATTGTATCCAGCTCTGCAGTATAGTTATTATCACTACTACTACTGTCGTAACCACTACTGACACCTTGCATGTTGCTAACTGAGTTTGAGATCTGAAACGACTCCAATTTATAGCGTGTGTGGCCTTTTACGTCATAAAACATCAACTCCATTAATCCAGCTGTTATGTTTTTTGTCTAAGCCTAACCATTTCACGAACAGTTTCTTGCCTTTACGTCTAAGAACTTTTTCCACCAAGTAAACGTCCCGATTCGATGTTTTCTGTAGTTCTTCGTCATAGAAGCAGCCGCTGATTGGTGTCCCTTGCATGTCTTCAAGTAAATACGTAGCAGGATTGGTAATTTTAACTTTGGTGATTTTGAATAGTTCTGTAGTCCAATTGGGTGTATATCCTTTTTCAAAGACATGTTTTGCCTTAGATATGCGTACAATGTCACCAACTTTAAATTTTCGCGGGCCTGCTATCTTTAAATGACTATAGGTGTTATTCAAAATAGATTTTTCGTTGGATTTGTTGACTTGAGAAGGCTTATATTTTGTTGTGGAATGTCTTTTATTGTTATAGTTTTGAGTAATTTTAGGTAGAATATCAATCCATTTGTAGGTACCATTTAAACTGAAATACTTGTAGAGTTTAGATTTCAAAGTTCTTATAACACGCTCTGCCATAGAAGCTTTCATTGTGCTAAATACGCTATAATGATTTATGTTGTGTTTTCTTATTAAATTTTGAAATTTGCTGTTGTAAAATTCCTTTCCCTGATCAGATTGCAGATTTTTTGGTATTCGTCTAGTGTGAGCGAGAATGTCCGAGAATGCCCGAGTAATCTCCTCTCCGGTCTTCGTCTTTAGTGGGCGTGTCCACACAAACTTTGAAAAACAATCAATAACGACTAGTATCATTTTATGATTCCTATTTTGTGGAGCAAAATTCCTCATCTCCGCAAGATCCATTTGCCAAAGATCGTCAAGGCCCTTAATGATAGTGCGTCTCCGAGGAAATTTTTTCCGTATCGGTTTGTGGAGTTCGTTTACGAGTTGAATCTTCTCCTTGGTGTGCATATTATGATGTATTACCGGCTAGCTTCAGCTCCAGACTGTTAATGCGGTTAACGGTATTCGTATTCATAACCTTAATATTGTTCTCAATATCTGAAATGTTACTTTTCAAATCAGAGAGGGTTCTGATATTTTCTGTAAATTCTTTTCTCAATCCACGTATGCTTGTATTCGTAGAAGCAGTAAATTCTTTTCGAATAAAGGCTTTTGCTGTGGCAATTGATTCGTCAACATATTTCTTCGTAGCCATATCCCTACCTGCTACAGGGGGATTTCGCGAAATGAATGCATCAATTTCGTTAGTTTTATTTTGTAAGTTATCAATATTCGCCTGTAATATGGGAATTTTAGTCTTATGAAGCTCATTTCTTATTTCGGTCAATCCTACTTCTAAATCCTTTATATCACGGTCCTGTTGCTGCAGCACCACACCATGCGTTTGAATTAATGGCGAGTTGATAGCACGTAGGTCATTCAACTGTACATCAACATATTGTTTTGTTGCAGCATCACTATTTGTTGTCGGTTCCTGAACATTACAAATTTTCACATTTTCAATATCAATATTACCGTCCGGTGTATGAGGAAACGTAATTTTCGCTGGTGAACGCGCATAGGGCGTTTGATGTCTATGTCCGAATTTATCGACTGGCATAATTGAAATGAACAAGTTTCAACTTGTTTTATTCTATTATATCAGCTTCCTTGAGTTCATTGATAATTGCTACTATTTCGTTGTCGTGTGACGTATTACCTGCCTCTTTTGAAGCAATCAACAACTTCAAACGATCCACCAATTCATTCGCATCGTCCCAATAAATATACTCCATAGGTTTATCATTATATCTTAAACGATCGATACCTTTTCCTTTTGCTGAAGGAATCGATTTTAGACGAGTAAATACCTGAGACGATCTATTCGCTGTCGTTAGAGATTTTGTTTTGAATAAAGGTTTTATGATGTAGTGATATTTTTCAGTACTTGACCCCTTAAGACGATCTAACGTGTCTAAATGAACTTCAGTTGTTGTCAAAAGATTTTTATAGTTCTGTAAATCTTGATCATTGTAACTGGGGTCTCGGTAAAATAGAAGCTCATACAAGCCTGGTGTTCCAATTACATATCTTCCTTGTTTGTTTTTCTCAGGTAGTATGTTTATATTACCGGTTTTTCCATCAAACGCAATTCGACGTTTTCCTAATGACCAACCGATTTCATCGTTGTATATCGGACCATAATTTTTATCGATTTTATCATCTTTTTGGAAGTAATCTTCAATGAACTGATGACTGATGGCAGGATATTGGTCCAAATAGTCTGCGAAAGCTTCCTGAGAAATTTCGGGGCGCATCTCTTCTGGAGATTCAGAACGTGTGCCGGATTCATCGGTTTCGGCCACCGGTTCCGTTTCGAGAAATGGTGTAAATACATCATCTGGTTCTTCCTTCTTTATTTCCTCTTTTGGATTTAAATTTGTAATCGTTTTTTGTAATGTCTTTGAGGATTGCACAATTTCTTCGAGTGGTTTAGATATTGGCTTGAATAGTTTATTAATAGACTCATCTTGCTCTGATTTACCTAATTTCAACGCCAAGTATTTTTTGCGAATCGATCTGGCAAGTTCGGACACTTTTTTCTTGCGTAATGCAGTAGCAACCTTATCGTCAGACATATTGGTATGGACTAAAGACGCAGCTTACAATTTTATATATTTATCGAATCCTTTGCGATACCTACCACCATTAAGGGTAAAATCCTTCATAATTACCAAAGTACCATAGCGGTCACACCAACACTTTGAACACACATTTTTGAATGTGTCAAACGTCATGTCTGGAGATACGTGTTCGTCAAATATATGTTTCAAGTTCACCTCATCCTGCTTGAATAACACAATAACATTACAATTGTCGCGAATAAGCTGTTTCGGTATTTTTGAGTATGTTTGACAAAGATAAGCGGCATCGATATCTTTATGTCTACACATGGAGTAGTATTCACGAATTTTCTGCTGACCGTCACAGGCTACGTCATCGAATAAAAAGATGGAATTTGGCCGAGCTTTCTCTGGACTAATTATTTCTTCATTGTCTTTAAATGGGAAATACCCAACACCCTTGACTTGCGCTATAACTTCTTGCAGCAATTGATACTTTGGTTGAAATAGCGATTTTGAATAGACATAAACATTTTTGAATTTCGCACCATTTGGATTGAATAGGAGCGCCAGCACGACATTCGTCTTACCACACCCACTGGGGCCACATATAATGGCACGGAAAGAATTTGGCAACAATTTACCATGTTTGCCAACAGTTGGTGTTGAGGTGAAATCCAAATTTTCAATGGGTATAGTCTGCTCTTGTTGAATTATTTTCATTGTGTGTGTCGTTTTTCGTAGTACTACTCTTTAAATATAGGTGTCACCACTTACGCGTATCAGTATTAATGTTGGTGTTTGAAGGAGAAGGTCTCTTAAATTCTCTCATCAATAAACTACCTATTGAACTTCACTTACCTAGCTATCAGTATTGTGGACGTAAGTACTACCCCCTCCACCCTTTTTGCGGAAAATTAATTGTTTTTTCTTTTAGCTGGTACAAAATTGGAAAAACGTCTTGATCGTGGAGATCCGGGCATCAACCCCTTGGACGCAGCTTGTAAACAACACGATATTTCTTACTGGAAGAATAAGTCTCTCGAGGAACGACACAAAGCCGATCGGATACTTGAAGATAAAGCTTGGGCTCGCGTTAAATCAAAAGACGCTTCACTGGGAGAGAAAACTGCTGCATTACTTGTAACAGGCGGAATGAAGGTGAAAAGAAAGCTGGGAATGGGTTGTCGTCGCAAACGTCGTTCCTTGCATCGAGATGTCATTCTAAAAGTGGGAAAGTCCATGAAAAAAGGGGCATCTTTGAAAGACACTGCAACGTTTGCCTTACGAGCAGCCAAAGCACTTATTAAAGAATTTGGTGGGAAAAAAGAAGTCGAGGTTCCTCGAGTAATACCTGTAGCGAAATCCGGAGGTTTCCTACCACTTATCCCTTTGTTTGCCGGTCTTTCGGCACTTGGAGCTTTGTCAGGTGGTGCTGCTGGGATTGCTAAAACTGTCATTGACGCAAAGCATGCGCAAAAGAAATTGGAAGAAGATGTACGTCATAATAAGGCTATGGAACGTGTAGGATCTGGCCTGTATCTGAAAAAGTACCCAAAAGGCGGTTTTGGATTGTATTTGAAAAAAAAACCAATAAAGCTACCCAATCACGCACTATCCGACTTTGACATAACACATTACGCAAAATTACTTAAAATACCGCATTTTCGAGGAGTTTTCATGCGAGACACTCTCCCCAAAGCCGGCCCCCGAAAACAAGAATGTGCAGTGGTTAATTTGGATACCTCTAAGAATAGCGGAAGTCATTGGGTAGCTTACAGAAAGATAAACAACAATGTAGAGTATTTCGATTCATTTGGTAACTTGAAGCCACCGAAAGAAGTTGTTAAATATTTGGGAAAGAGCGCGCGAATTTTCTACAACAATACCCAATATCAAAACTACGATCAAATCAATTGCGGTCATTTGTGTTTGAAATTTCTACAATGACGGAACTATTACTACAACATATCTACCATGGAAAAACATTGAGTAGTTTCACTGCCGAAGAACTGAAGCACTTTCCCATTGAACATCTAATAGAGTGTGTAAGACCTTGGGAATTGTTGGATATGTGGCATAAACTTCCCAATGAATATCAAGCAAATTTTGAACTACAAATACGACTGCCTTGTTTCATCCATTACAACCGACCTGATTGGACGACGCATTGTGACGGCCCTCCGAGTTCGCAAGCTACTTGTTTCCTTTGTAAACAAACATTAAAAAAATAAAAAATGATATTTAAATTCAAACATGTCTCGTATTTCATTAGTCATCATGTCGCAGTTGCTTAGAGTTAACAGCACCAATCACGTGTTCACCTTCCAACCTCCTACGCCTATTGTGCTCGATCCGAAGAATGAATACGAAATAGCTCTAAGATCTTTTCATTCTTATCACAGTATACCAAACATTGAAAATTGTAAGTTTTACTACTACGATACCAAGGGCAAGCTTCAAAGTTTTGATTTTCCCACAGGATGTTATGAAATTGCTGATCTTGAAGCGTTTATCAGTGATAAGTTGGGTGCGAGCAATTCAACCAGACCGGTATTTTCACTAAAACCCAATCACAATACGTTGAAATGTGAAATTTCCACTAAATACAAAATTTCCTTCATGGAAGCTGATAGTCTTGGAAGAATATTGGGATTTTCACCGAAAATACTCGACGCTAACAAATTGCACTCTTCGGATCTCCCCGTCAAAATTATTAAAGTATCTAGCATACGCTTCGATTGTAACATTACCACTGGAGCCTTCGATGCAAACAGACCTGCTCATACTATATACGAATTCGTCGTACAAGTAGATCCGGGATATTCAATAGACGAAATTCCTCATAATTTGCTCTACTTACCCGTTATACCACAACGTGAAATAACCAACATCACTGTCATAGCCTTAGACCAGGACGGTCAGCCTGTAAACTTTCGTGGAGAACTAAGTACGTTGGTGTTGGAGCTTAGAGCGCGATGGGGCTAATAATCAATAATAAAAGACAATCTGCACCACTTTCAACTTCATTAGCTGAGCAGTCGCCAAAGCTGAAACAGCTCACGTTCGCAAACAAATTGGTCCTGCAATCGCTGGGTTTTAAATTGAAAAATGACAACAATGTATGGAAAACGTCAACGTCAAAACGACAACATACCTCCAATGTTTGATATCTACCGTAAACCGATGTTTGATGATTCAATTCGAAAGGCTGAATACAGAACCTATGCTCCATTTATAAAGTCATTCAATTGCAGTGACATTGTGGAGTTTAGCATTAATCAGGTTGATTCGTTCTTTGCAATGAGCGAAACTTTGTTGTGCATTAAAGGTTCGCTTGAAATACACGGAGCTGGTGACGTAAAGTTAGCAAATAATGTTGGAGCCTTTCTATTCGATTCATGTACGTACAGTGAAAGTGCCAGGGAAATGGAAACAGTTCGAGATCCTGGAATAGTGAGTGCCGTACGTGCTATGACTTGTTATAACCAAGAAAATTCCAATCATATGGCTATAGCCGGCTGGAATTACCCGAAAGATCCTATTCTGAATGTTAGCGACAAGTCCTTCAACCTTCAAATACCTCTCAAACATATTTTCAGCATTTTCAACGATTATTCCATGATTACATGTGGGCGTCAAACAATACGACTAGTTCGGGCACGAAATGATAATGATTGCGTATATATTACTGAAAAGAATGTCTCTGGAACGCTCTCCACTACAACAGCTAAAATAAACATTACAAGCGTTGAGCTAAAAGTTAAACATATCTTTCCTAATGATGACATAAAATTAAATCTCATGAAATCCATTCAAAAAGATCAACCTATAGTTATTCCATTCAGGAAGTGGGAGTTACACGAATTACCCTCAATTACTAAAGGAGCAAGACATGAAGTTTGGGCTGTCAAGACATCCACTTCCGTTGAAAGACCTCGTTTTGTTATTGTTTTCTTTCAAACCGACAAACGTAACTTGAGTACAGCTGACCCGACTTTATTTGACAATGCCGATGTACAAAGTATAAGACTGTCACTTAATGGTGACTATTGGCCCAATGAAAGAATGCAATTGGATTTCGCTAAAACTGACTACAATGAAGCCTATTTTAACTACACTGAATTCTATCCCAACTACGCAAACTCTACACAGAAGCGCCCCCTGCTGGATTATTCTTCTTTCAAGAAACGGGCATTGTTTGTTATCGATTGTTCGAAACAGGAGGAAAGCATGAAGGCGTCCACAGTCGATGTGAAACTTGACATTGAAGCAAACATAGGCTTTCCCGAAAATACCAAAGTCTATTGCATCATAATTCACGATTGCGTGATGGAATACTTCCCCCTCACCGAAATTGTTAAAAGCTTGAACTAGTTGCTGATCGGAGTTAGTGTTCGAGCAGACGTCAACATGAGAGTAGCATTCGTAGACATTCAAGGCTTTGTCGTAGACGGCCTTTTCGTTGCCAAAGAGCTCACCATAGAAATTGGCTTCAAAAGTTCACATTACATATTTTTACCACCGCAACCGTTTTCTACATTGAGCAACGAGGACAAGAAGACCACATCATACTTGGAAAGAAATGTGCACGGCATTCGATACTCTTCAGGAGATGTAGAATATTCTAAAGTAAATGAAATATTAGAAAGCAAGTTATTGTATGCTGCAGACTACATTTACGTTCGAGGACAACAAAAAGCCGAGTTTCTGCAAAAGAAATGTCACATTTTCGGTATTTTTCCACATATTATTGACGTTTGCAAATTTGATGGTACGCCGTGTGAAACAGGAAACTTTGTCCACGATCCAAACCCCTGCCACGCCACTGGAGTATATTCGTGTACCGAAAGAAATGTACAACGCCTCCGCCACTGGTTTTCAAATACTGTATTACCATTATAAATAAAGTTTTTTTGAAAAAACATGGGTTTTATTGAAACACTCTGTATATTCATCAACTTTTATATTACATGAAGATTGGAATTTTCGTTTTACAATTTTTAAAATAATTTTTAAAATTAAAACAAATACAGCCACTAATATTACACATGACATTGCGAAAACATTATTATTTTCATTTTTTATTTCCTTTTCTGTTCTGTTGAACATGGTGTAGGTTGAATACGTCTTAACGGATAAGTAGTTTGCGGCAGTCTACGGGCTTGGACCTCTTCAGACAACCAGTGAAGACTGCTCCACGTCACTTTCTTATCAGATAAACTAAGATTCTCCATTTGTTTCATAACCCCACTTTTATCTTTATGGAAAGCAATATCTTTCTTTAATTCACCAATGCCATTAATAAACTCTTCAATTCGACGTCTGTACTCTTCTGAAGACATATTACGAAAGAGAACATACGTAGAACCGTTTGATGATCGTTTAACGACGTGTCGTTTGACATAACGATGTGACGTTTGACGTGACGTTTGACATAACGATGTGACGTTTGACGTGATGTTTGATGTAACAACATGACGTTTGACGTAACAACCTAACCCAAAGAGTTACTTTTAAGTCCCCCGGTAGAAACCAAATGCGCGCCGCCTTATCATCCAAACGGATCTTTCTCGACTACGTCACATTTTACAGTAAGAAGCGTACGGTGCGCTCGCTGTTATAAAATCGACCGTGGCGCGCCGCCTTATCATCCAAACGGATCTTTCTCGACTACGTCACATTTTACAGTAAGAGGCGTACGGTGCGCGCGCTATTCACATTGCAGCACCAATACCTTTCTTCGCTAATAATATGCATGAGAGCTTATGGCAGCATGTGTTGAATGCCTTGCTATAGACGCGAAGGTTGTGGGATCGAATCTCACTGAAGTTTTTTTCAGATTTTTAAATATACAACAGGACTAAAAATGGCTGACGCTTTTAAATATACAACAGGACTAAAAATGGCGGCCTGCATTGAAATACTAAAAATGACTACATTCAAATTTGCCGCGCCACTCTCAGCGCCACCAAGCGGAGATTTTTGAAGTAGTGAAGTAGAATCCCCATAGCTCTATCTACTAACATCCCCCTTATTCACCATTTTTGGCTTCATCCGACTATCATCTCTTTCTTCAACTGAAAAAAAGTTCAAAAGTTCGTAAATTTCCTTCCAACGAGTGTTGTATGTTTGTGTTTAAGATAATAGTAATTGCTGGATTGTGAATTTTTGTAATTATTTTATTAGATGACTGACAAGTGCTCAATCATGTCGAACTCTCGTTACAGAAGGGAGATGTCAAAACCCCCGACAACGCGATACTGTCATTGTAAACATTCTATAAAAGTTAACAGAAACTGGATATGTAACAACGAGTAGGTAATAAAAGTGGAGATCTGATTTGCAGAGCAAGAAGAAACATTTTTTTTGAAAGGTCTACAGACGTTACAGGTTCGCTGTAATAGATGTATCCAATTAAGAGGAGAATATGTTGAGTAATAAAATATTTTGACATTGAAATTTTGTTTGGTTCTATAGTAGGCTAAGAATTTTTCAATATACATGTTTTTTATAGAAAATGAGGCCGTTTTCTTAATGAATCTCTATCCTTAAAAAATTATAAAAAGTGCGGGAAGCAAGCGCGAGCTTTGAACGTGATGTCACCTTCACCTCCTTCGTGACGTCAAAGATCCTACGACTTTGAAATAGACTGTTATTTCCGTAGGATTTGTAAGGTTTGCTTCACTGATTTTTGAATTTTGACATCTCTTCTAACCTAAAAATCGGTATTGATATTCTCTTCTAGCGTATTCGACTATCTTAGGCGGCTACAAAAAACTGGGTATCGATTCCCAGAAGAAGAGATCTTTTGTCCTTGTCACTGGAGTGACAGAGTAACCAAGCGGAAAAAAAAAGAAAAAAAAAGGTAGAACGTGTCGCGGGACACACGGTAGGAACTTTAGTTCCTTTTAAGCAAAAGTTATGTAATACATCTGACGTTATAGATATAAACAATTTGCATATTCTTTGGTGGTTGAGTAGTAAGCACACCAGACTTTCACGCGGTAGACCCGGGTTCGATTCCCCGCGAGGAATTTTTTTTTATTGTTAATTTTATTTTTAAATATTCATTCTGCTTGATATTAATAACAACAACAGGTAGACGTTTGAAATATTTAGCAGAATATTCATTATTATAGATATTGGTACGGTACCCTCCATGAGGGAGTCCGACTGGCAACATCTACTTATAACAGCATCGTATATTTAAAAAAGGCAACCGTAGCATTATACAAATTGGACATTCGTTTACCACAAAATTAGTGGAAACATAAAATTGAATTGTTAAATTTTTAATATGTAGTTATATTACAGTTTATAGAAATTTTTATTTTCTAGATTTTTTCCTAAGTGGGTCGTAGAAAAAATATGCTGCTCGACTCGTGTGGATTGTCCATATCGCACTTGAACGATTGAGCACTCCGCCTACGGCGTCGTGCTCCATCTTCGTCCTCGTCCGATATGGCTATCATATCCACACTAGTTGCACAAATTACAATTTCTTTCAAAATATGCCCTTTTACATTCAAAAACTACCTGCCAAATGTCAAATCAATTTATCCATCCATTTTAAAGTTATCGAATTAAAACATTCAAGTTTTCAAAATTTCAACACCCTGTATTTCGAAAAGTAGCTAGACCCCTTAATCGCGCAAAAAAAATTATGGAAATAATAGTAAAAATTTATCCGAACAAATCCAAGTAGATCACTAGCACTGCGAATACCAGCTTTGCATAGAATTTCAATCTAGCATCGGTGGTTCAGTGGTTAGAATGCTCGCATTGCACGAGGGCTGCCAGGCAGGAGCATATTTATTATTATGAATCGTTGCTTCGTAAACGAGAGAGAGACTAAGGAGGCACAAGCACGCAAAAGCAAGGCACATAACGAACCAATGTAACATAACGTAGCGTAACGTAACGCGTAACGGTCAGATCTTTTGCGTCGCGACCCCTGGTCGCTCAAACATAACCTGGCGTAAAGAACTAAAGTTCCAAAATGTGTTCTCTTGGGGAGCGCTGTTCCCTGAACCAAGAATTCCCATCCTGGCGCCGTGTCAGTTCGGTTATGAACGGAAAGAATGCGAAACAAAAATTTGCGAAATAGCTCTTTTTTTTTGTTCGTTTCAGCAAAATTGTCAGTTGAGGCTCTTCTTCGTTGGATGTTTTGATCTCGGCCTTAGTAGCAATTGGCCAGCCATTCAGACAAATATTGCCAACATAATACGTTATGGCGTCAATTGCACCAACAGAGTGTTCAAATTACCCTAAAATTTATTCAACTTTTTCATTAAACTTTGTGACATTTATATTCGAAACAAAGCAGCACAATCAGTAAGCCTTCAAATAACCGAAGAATCGTCATCTACTTCGACAGCCAAGCAGCACTTAAGGCGATACGCTCATATAGGATAACATCAAATCTGGTGTGGGAGTGTCGCAAGGCCCTTAACAGACTTGGTAGTCATAATAGAGTGTCCCTAGCCTGGGTACCAGGCCACCAAGGAATAAAAGGCAATGAAAAGGCCGATGAATTAGCCAAGCAGGGAGCAACGGAGGTCATGATAGGGCCAGAACCTTCCTGTGGAATTGCTAAATGCATAAGTAAAGAGATCATCCACAAAATGGATAAACAACCAGGCGTTGCGCTGGTGGTATGGAACCCCAGGACAAAGGCACGCAAAATTATTCCAAACTGTCAAACGACCTACTATGTCAAAGTCGAGAGGACGACGAGGATGATGATGGGAATGCTGACAGGACATTGTAGGCTGAGGAAACATATGCACACAATTGGCCTAGCAGATGACAGCCTATGCCAGATTCTGTCAGGAAGACGACGAAAACGCGGAGCACATACTCTGTGAGTGCGAAGGCCTAGCATAGGTGCGGTTTCTCTTACTCGTAGTAGAAAAACCGAGGGCAGAGAGCTACGCAAGGGAGGCGGTATCCAGGCTGATAAGTCTAATAAAAATAATAAAGCTAGATATCGAGCTCTAAACATGGGTAGGACCACAATAAATCTGCAAAGGTAGCAGTGGGATAGGACAAAGAGCCACTCCCATTCTAATCTAATCTAAGCCTTCTAATAAACATATTTTTTTCGAGATTTGAGCATCTACTGAAGAAAATGATATACTGGAAAAACTTTTTGCTATATTTTTTCAGTGAGCACCTAAAAAGTACAAAAAATTATTATTAAAAACCTTATCGAAACCACGACTAAACCGAATAGCGTGAAATAATCAATGTACAATTAAGGACGATTGAAGTAATTATTGTAACAAATTAATGTGTTAGAACAAATAACGAGTAATTAGTGATTTAATTAGAGTTTAACTTCAACTTGTCAACGATATATGATAGATTATTTCGATTTGTAATAATTATATCCTGTTAAATACAATCGACAAAGTCTCAATTACGCTTATTATTATTGCAGATTTTAATTAAATCGTAATTACAGTCCGTGTAGATGGTTATTAATTGACTGGATTATGTAAAAGTGAGCTAATTACTTATACATAATTGAAACATTACACTGGTTAATAAAATTTCATAACAAAGGGGCTTATTAGTTTTAAAATCATCCATAAATACAGTTGACATTAATATACTTTTTCTAATTTTGACATATAAAGTGACACTTTTTAAAACTGATTGACATTATGAAACGTCTTACTTTTTGTAACTAGTTGCATAAAGTAAAATTTTATGCAATCGGTGACGAATAATGTATTTCAAAATTAGTGACAAAAAGAATTATTCTATTTATTAAACTATTATAATACAAGTTAAAAACATGAATTATAAATTAATTAATTATTATGAATAGTGATAATTAACACAATTATTGCAATTATTCAAATTAATTCCCGACGACATATTTTTTTCATTGCTCGAACTTGCTGTTATTTGGGAAGCGTCGCACATTGCATTAGATGTTTCACCAAATATTTCTTGCGCTATAAGTTTTTTATTATTCATGGAATTTTCAACATATCCCTCCGCAACAGAGGTAGATTTCCAACCTCCATGCTACTTTAATTTTAAAATAACAGCGCCACTGTCTGCCAGGAAAGTGGCAGAGCGTCTTCTGAAGCAGTGGCCAGTAGGTATATAGAACAAGATTTTTTGAAAGACCAAGAAATTGAGCAATAACTTTTGGCAGACTGCTAGTTTTTATTGAAGAAGATTTTGCCAAATTTTTAGTGGAAGCTGATGACAAAGATTACTTAATGGCTAAGGTTGCAATGATAATTGGAATGGCAGGAGCATGCAGAAAAGGAGAATTAACATTTCTTCCAGTTGAAAATGTTATAGACGAAGGAAGCCATTTTCGTGTTGATATCCCACCTTCAAAAACAAAAGTTACGGCAGTTTTCAATTACCACTGGAGACATTAAAAATACGAATCTTGTTGAAATATTAAGAAAATATATTAATTTTTGTCCCCAGGTTCTTAAACACAACATATTTTTTGTAAAATATGCGAATGGCAAATGTACCAGAAATCCTGTGGGAATGAACACATTTAGCAGTCTGCCAAAAGTTATTGCACAAGAGCGCTTTTGACTATATTATCTTGACATCTATCAATAAGGAAATATTTTTACTATTTTTGGTATTGAGAAGTATTCCTCGATATTTACAGCTTTAATAAAATATTAATGGGAATTTAACCATTTTGTTTTTGATCACGCAAAGCGATGAAAGCGAATATAAAGGTAGAAATATCTCATAAAGGAATCCAAATATGTACTGGTCTTTTTCCGGGTTTTTTCCGAATAAAATATGTTTTTACTACTCGTAATTTGCGTAAATTGAATATAGGACTGGGTTGTATGGTGAATATAAAAAATTTCGTAGGGGGGCGGTTTGTCAGCTGGCGTTATTTCAGAAACAACACAAGGGCACACATCTTTTTTTAGGTAACATTCCAAAATTTATGCTTTCAGCGTCGTCAATATATGTCATCTCTTATTTTATATCTCTATTTTTAAATTTATCTGATGATAAATATGAATTTTTTGTAAGGAACTCATTTATCAACAGATATTTCCGTCTTCCATAAGGGTAGTCATTTTTTTTTTCTAAAAATTCCTAAATTCTAGAGGTATCATCAAATTTTTAAACGGTGTTATTTGTAACAATTTCCATTTTCCCAGGTGTACAATCAATTTTTTTAAAGGGTATACATCTGTTGGCAGTCTTCATTCAGACACATGTTGCATAATATCTAATTTCAGCTCTTAAATAAGCTCCACTTGAGAAATTTGTAGTTATGGTGGATGCGCTAAGTGACTTCACCAAAATTTTTAATGCTATATTCAATTTCCCAAGTAATTGTAAGTGATTCACTGAGTAAAAAGTATTTAAATAACATATTTCAAACTTATCCGTTATACCATATTCTTGACAAAGTGTAATTCGGCTCTTTCCGATCAGAATTTTTCGTTTCCCTTGCCTTCATATAAGTTACGTCCCCAAATATATTCTTTTTGAGGTAATGTTCTATACCAGTGGTCTCCAAACTTTTCAGCAGTAGGGCCAAACTCATAGATAGGGTAAGTTCAGGAGGGTCAACTATACTGGGTGGCTACTTTTTCATGTTTCACATTTTTCAACAAAATGTCTAAATTTTTTATATGTTGTAGTGCTAGGGAAGTAGCTTTATTTTTCGTGGGAGGGGTGAAAGATTCGGACCGCTGCCATGGGCCGGACATGCCCAAGGACCGTAGTTTGGAGACCTCTGTTCTATAGAGTCAACTGTGATTTTTTTGTAGTCTAGTCTATCCATTCTCTACATTTTTTACGACCAATAATTGGGTATATTCGCAATCTTAATTCTAAACGTTATCTTCGCTCATTTAAAAAGTAGGTGTTTCAAAAAAGGGTGACCCGGTTTCCAGTGGCGGCTCGTGAACAATTCAAGAAAGGAGGCTGGACATAAAAATATACTCTACTCAGCCAGTTAATTTCACCTTTGCGCAGCGACCGTACTAGCTACTTCAGTGACAAAATTAATTGTTGTCCAGCAAAAACCAACGTGGAGGTATAGAGTTTCAAGAAAACATTTTTGTATTCTGTGTAAAATCTTTATTTTAAAATTGCAAAGCGCTTTCGGCGGTTAAGCCATCGTCAGTGCCATACCTGCAAGTAAGCAATAATCGTTGGAAAATTTTTTAAAAAAACATTAGAAAAGAATTACTTACTCGTCAGATATGAAACAAGAAACTTAGTCAAATGTCTACAACACATTAACGTCACTATTAAAATTACATTGAATTTAAAATTTTTAAAAATTAATTGTCCCCTGATTGGGGTTAAATTGTATTCATATTATGAATATTTATAATTTTATTAAATTCTTCAGCCACTACACGAACACGTGTTAGTAGACCGGAAGACGAAGTGACACTACTTCAATTTAAAACTAAAGTGACAAATGACAATTCAAGTGGACACAGAACTCAAGCTATACAACATGAGCATAAAAGTAAAATTATTGTAAAAAACTTTCTTTGATCTGGTAATGTCACAAAACCAAATATGTGAATTTTCTAAATAAACTAAATAAATTTGATATATTGAGGTCTAATGAGAACCAATCAAATCATAAGATGCCGAAAAAGATTAAGGGTCTAATGAGAACCCATTGCTAAATCTAAATCAAAAAGGAAAATTCACAAATAGGTTGAGAGAGATTCCAAAATCAAATAAATTAATTTGAAATTATAAAATGTTTATGTGAATAAATGAGAGTAATTATCTGAACCTAATTACGAATAACAAATTTTAATGAATAAAAATTGTGATCCGGTAGTCCCTCAAAAACAAAAAATCAGCCATATAAATCAAGGAACAGATTTGATTTTAAAGTCTAATGAGAACGTATAATTCAAATCTGATACCACAATAAAAAAGATTATGGGTCTATTGAGAACCCTTTACTAAATCTAATTGAAATAGATAACCAATCAGTGGTCAGAAGAAACTCCAAACACAACAATCATTCAAAGAATGAAGTATGTAAATCAAATTCCAGCAAATTATTAATAACAAAAATACATTTGAATTTCAAATTGAACTATTAGTTGAATATGTATCTAATTATATCTCAAAAACCAATGTAAGTCATTTTCATTGAGAAAATTCTGATTTATAGGCTAATGAGAACTAATTAATCAAAACATCTTAGCCAGAAAAAGATTAAGGGTCTAATGAGATCCCATTCCCAAATCTAATTCAAACAAACAACCTGACAAGAGTCCAGAAATATCCAAAAAATAAATTTTGTTATTTAAAAATATGGAAAAATTTTGGATTGATGATCAATCTGATAATGTTGTTGATAAATATGAAAATCATCATAGAGAGAACTTTTATGGATATACTATTTAATCTATTGAACGTCTATGCAAAGGAACATAAGATCTATTTAATTGTACTTGTTTATTCAGACAAAGATCATTGTTTTGTAATTCTTTACTAATTTGTAAATCTTCTAGAAAATCTAACCTGTTAAAATTTTTAGAATTAACTTGTTTTAAAATTATTGAATTGCGATTAGGATTGAAACTATGTTTATTAAATTTTAAATGATGACCAAAAGCCGATTTGTCACATCTACTCAAATGTTCACCTATTCGAACTTTTAAAGGCCTACAAGTTCTACCTATGTATGAAGCTTCACAATCATTACATTCAAGTTTGTAAATACCACTTTTTGATAATTTATTAATTTTATCTTTTGAATTAACCAAATGTTTACTCAAATGATTACTGTTATTAAAGGAAATCCTAGTATCTATCTAGTATCTTTAGAGTTTCCCTTGCCAAACATTTTTTTCTCATAATCCATTGTGCAGTGCTAGTTTATCAAAAAATTTATATTTTAGAACTAAGTTATCTAAACTATTGAAAACTCTTTTGAAAAACATTCACATGGGCTTTTATTCTTAAAGTCGAAAAACCTCAATTCATGTAAATCGGAAAATCGAATCTCAATTTGACTTTCAATAGTATCTAAAATTTCATAAAAAAAAGTTGTTCATGATGTAGTTTCCTCACTACTAAATTATATGTTTTCCTCCTTTTCCTTTTCATCATCAGGCAAAAAATTTTCTAATAAACTATTAAAATGCAATTTTTTACGGTATTAGCAATTGGACTGGTAGAAAAAACGGCAGCTGTGTAGAACAACACGTGTTTCTAGAAACATGTTTGTGGAATCTAGCCTCAGGGCACTGTTGCCAGATTCTAAAATAAGTAGTGAAAACGGGGAATTAATTGTGGAATTGAAAAATTTTAGATAAGCGGAAAATAAAATGAAGAATAATTAACAAAATATTTCTGGTGCTATTTGCTGGATAAATTGAGCCTCCTTCGAGGAGCCGCCACTGATGGGTAGAAAACTGAAAAATAATTGGGGTTCCGAATACATTTTACTAAGCAATGTGGTCAAAAAGAAGGAATTTATTTGGCTAGAAAAGGCTGGTATAAAATTTTCACCAAATATTTAACCCACTGATAAACTGTATTTATAATTTTTCCATTGTTAAAGTTCGACTCGGCGTACATTCTCCAGTGAAGCGAACCCGCAAAATTTTTACGGCGCGACTTATGGGCATAAAAACCGCAAAGTGAAAAAATTCCACGTTTACTGACTGCGGTAAACTTATAATGTCGGATTTTGCATTTCGTGTACGCCATATTAAAAGCAGAATACTTCTCTAATTTATTATCGTCGTTTAATTTAATGCCGAGTAGTTTTAACTTTGGGAATTTGAAATAAATATTCCTCGAAATACCTTCTTTTTTTTCATTCATTCAGTCGGTGCAAATGACAAACGCCGTGAAATATGAACTCGACTTGATAAAATTAATGAAATTAGGGCTTGAAAATGATACGTTAGTAAAGTTCACAAATAAATATACAGATCAAGAAAAACCTTACTTAGTTTCAAAGGCCAGCCCAATGTTGATTGTCCTTAACAGAGAAAATTCACTAGTTGGTGGTATTCAGTATGTTCCCAACATGGAAGGAGTGAGGGAGTTGAAGAAATAAAAAAATACAATCTTTATTACGTACCCTGTACATCTTAAATTTCATTTTTGTCAACTTGATCATTTCTGACCAAGTTGACAATTAATTTTTTCTACTAACGTGCGGAAAGTGAATCTTTTCCGCACTAAAAAGCGTGCGGAAAGAGTCACTTTTCCGCACTAGTGCGAAAAGTAAATTTATTGACATTTGAGGAATATACTGACATTTGAATATTTAAAATATATATTTGTAAGATTGTAGTTTACCAAATGACTGAAAAATTAAGAAATTAATTATAATTTTGCTATAATTTTCAATAAAAAAACAACTTATTTTTCAATCATTTTTTAATGGCCCTGGTATAAGCCTCATCAAATGGATGTCAAATAATAATAATTAATTTGTTAATATGCATTTAATAAGAAATGTATCTTTATGTTTACTTTTGGGTCATTTTTCGCATGCTAGTAGAAAAAATAGTGTACCTAACACGTGCGTAAAGTGACTTTTCCGTACGCGATTGCTGGCCGAACTCGCTAAAGCGTCGTTCGGCCATCTGCAATGGCGTGCGGAAAAGTATCACTTTCCGCACTTATTAGGTAAACTACTATATTACTACAATAGAATATTATTTTAGCCGTTGTAACTTGAAAATAAAACATTATTTCTTGAGAGAACCATAATTAATAAAAAATCCCTTCCATTAATAAATTGAATTGAAAAAATAAAATAAGTAGGTACAGGTTACATAATAACGATTGTATTTTTTTATTTCATCAACACCCTTACTCCTTCCATGTTGGGAACATACTGTATACCACCAACCATCCACCAACTAGTGAATTCTCTCTATAAAGGACAATCAACATTCGGCCGGCCTCTGAAACTAAGTACACACCTCGATGCACGCACACAATCTTTCATTGTAGCCATGATATCATCTGTAGATACTGGCTGAATTACCTAAATTTTGGTTTTAGTCTAGGTAGGTTGAATCGGGTATCCTAGGTGGCCATTTCAACATTGGCCCTCGTCTACGTCGTTTTAAAACCGTATTATATCGAGAGCGTATTGTGGAGGTGCCATCATCCCCTTGGAACGCTAGCAATGGAAGCAAATTTCCTACCATCATAGGCGTATGATGAAATTTTTGAAAAGGGGACTCATTTTTGTGTGAAAATTTCCATTCACCATGAAAGTATCATACAATTTTTAATATTCGTTTGCAAAAATATCTATCTACGATGAACATAAGATACAATTTGTGTAAGAGAATCATTGACTTGTAAAAGTCCCTAATTACCATAGGCGCACATTTATTTTTTTGAGGGGGTCAATTTATTTGCACACATTATCTCCCATCATAGGCGTATGATAAAACTTTTGAAAATGGGTTCATTTTTGTGTGAAAATTTCCATTTGCCATGATATTATCATACATGTTTTAAAAGGGATTAATTTTCTTGTAAAAATTCTATATCATGAGCGTACCCTACCATTTTTCTAGCGGGTTAATTTAATTTATAAAATTTCCATGGAAGTAGCAAAAGAAATTTCGAAAAAGGTTTATTTGTTTTTGTTTTCCCTTCTGTCGACAGTCCTCGAGATTAACTATTTACTATCCACTAAATCTGAATTGGCAATCATCCACTACTTTTCTTCTTTCCATGATGGGCTTCAATTAAAATTATTGATTGATAATAAATAATCTTAGTGTATTCCTGTCAAATTTCATTCAAAATCTCTCTTAACTTCAACAAAGCCTGGCCGATGCTTATAATTCTCTATGAATATGAAATGAAAGTTAAATTTCTCTTTCTCTAAATTTGTATTCATCACACAACGGTCGGTTGTATATTTAATTTTCTCTCTTTCCATCTCTGATACCGGATTTCCGGTTACGTGTAAGAATCGATGCAAACAACATTCTTGTGTATAACTTTTAATTACTTTTCTTTTTTAATGAGTCTACGATGAGACGCCCTTCTCGCTACCCCATACCCACCTGACAGGGTTGGATTTTTTTACGATTCAAACGAACTTTTTTGAATATTTCTTTGAATTTAATTGAATGTGAGAAATAACAATGGCACGTTGCCCATCCTTGACAAAAATGCAGACTAGTTAAAAATGTGAATTTTCAGCTTAAAATGCAATTAGATCGTTTATAAACAATCGTAAAATTAACATTAAAAGCTTTAAATGCTGGGTGAATTTTAAAACATATTTATTCTTCAGTTATTGAGTAAAAAAAATGCTCAATGAAACTGAGATCGTAAATTAACTGTAATATAAAGTACATAATAGATATCCAGGTTTATGTATACAATATGCAATTTTGGTTGAAATTTAGCTAAAAGAAAAATATTGAGTAACTTTTTTGGGACAATCAGAACAGAAGACATATGATGGTCCATGAAATAAGACAACAAAAAAACAAAGGGAAAGATATAGTCATGTTTAAAAAAGATCATGGTTCAAAACAAGTATTTCCTTCTGATAAAAACAGAAAACAAAAATAAACTATTTAAAAGCTTGACATACTTTGGAATACCATCCTTGGAAATCAAATCGTTTTTAAAAACTTTACACTTGAATATTTGCTTTAAAACCGATTTCAATGTATCCAAATTCATTGAAAACGACAAATCTAAATCTTCAAAATTAAACAAATCCGAAGTTTATATCTTCTGTAAGTTCCTCGTGGCATTATTGATTATTTTTTCTCTTATTTTTTGGGAATGAAACCACAATAATGTTTTTTATTTTTTTTAAATTTTTTTTTATTTATTTTTTTTATTTTTATTTTATTTTTTTTAATTTCGACGTTTCGGTAGCGTTCCAGCTACCTTTGTCAAGATTAAATAATGATAAAATAATGTACTGTGATAAAATTAATATAGGTAGAACGTTTAGGAATTTCAAAACTAGAATTTCAGAACAGAAGCTTAGCTATGACCACCGAAAATTAGATTCCAACTACTCAACTCATTTATTAGAAAACCAACACACTTTCGATTCAAATTTTGAAATTTTGCATACCTATAGAACCCAAATCCCTAAATTTAAATCTTTTAGAAGCTCTTGAAATAAATAAAAACAAATATTCAGATAATCTTCTTAACGACCAAATAGATATAGTCAAATGCAGTCTTATCATGCGGGTCATACGATTCAATAAAGACATACTCACTGTTTTTATTTTCTTTTATTGCGTTTAATCATAACTTCCAAATAAAATCCGCAATTTTGACGGGAGTAAGAAGAATTAGAGGAAAGTCACCTAGTCACAATATTTTAATGACAAAAGATCACAAAATGGTGAAATAAACATAATACCGGTATACTAAATAGTATAACACTTACGTAAACAAACATAACAGCTGATAATACTCGTTTATTACTTACATTTAAAATTTTCTGCACGACAAAACAAAACACGCCTGCCACACGTTAAGCATTCGCGCAACTGACTCGATGGTGTGGGTGCGATAGTTAGTAGACCGAATGAAACAGAAGATGGTCGAGTGTTGCGTTTCATACTTATAGTCTTAGAGAAATGAAGGCATTCCATATTAGGATACTATTCCATATTTGGTGACTTTCCTCTACTATCTAGCGCAGCTGGTTCGTATACAGATGTCGTCAACTGAACTGTGCCACAGAAAAGAATCATTTTTAGTAATTTTTAAATGAAGAGAAACGATGGATTTCAAATTGAAGCATAGAGGATTGCCATGCCAATGTCAGATACGGACATAAAGCAAAATTTGCAATTAAAATTCTTGTGTGGTGCGTAGTTCTAACAGAAGTATATCCAACCTATTGTGGGAAGATTAGGGGGTGAAGCTTCGAATAGCTATATTAATAACTGCCTTTCTAAATTACTTCAGTTTGTCCTCGATATCATGTTCTAGCCAGATCTAGCACCATGCCTTCATTCATACCGAATGAAACAGAAGATGGTCGAGTGTTGCGTTTCATACATATAGTCTTAGAGAAATGAAGGCATTCCATATTAGGATACTATTCCATATTTGGTGACTTTCCTCTATGTATTTAGTTTTCAGCGATTCTAAAAAGTATTTCACAGCGAAGTTTTCATTGAAATGTCCCTTTTGTGACTTCGGCAATTCAAAGTGACAATTTGAATAATAAGGAGCAATTTTTCGGTATTTTGCATCCTCAAGCAAAAAAATGGTACTTAATCTGATAGATTATTTCGAGAATGAATGAAAAAGTGGAAATTCATCAACCAATGGGCAGGAAACATCAACCATCATCATTTTCTACGGGTATATTTGTAATCTCACATTTTGGTAACCTCTGTGTCCCGATTTGAACCCGCACGATAAGAGAGCTTTTGACTATATCAACAATTCTCCCTTATTAAACCTTTTTACCTAGAAATGTTTCGGTAAGATTGGTGTGAATGAATTTCCAGGTAAACTTGTTAAATACTTTAGTTAATCCCATATTTAGACACTTATTGCTTTTCATTTCCAATAATAATCAGTAGATGAACCAAAATGGAGTCCGAAAACAAGATGGGAAGACCTAGTTGAGCAAGATTTCAGACACACGATTGTGAAAATTACATAAAGGACAGGTAAAAATGTACCTAGATGAATCTGACGAGCTTAAAACATTTTAATAATTAATTTCAGACTATTTTCTTAAAATACGATCCTGTATTTGCATGAACCCAACCTTTGTAGCATTAAAAAAAGAGAAAGAATTTGAATTTGACTGAATAACTTGCAATTACTGGAAAATACGTCTTGGAAATTAAAATTAATTTGAAATAAAAGTTTTTGTACATTTCGATTACAGATTTCTTTAAACATGGCGAAAATTTATTAATGTTTTATATCATGAAGAATCGATAAAATCTGTAGTCCATTATAATCAAATAAAACCGTATATACTGGGCGGTTTTCATTTAAATGATTCAAATTAATGTTCTATTGTACGTGTATTATTATTATTATTATAATTATTATTCACACAGGGGCTATTACCAATATCAATATTGTAAACAAAATAAATTTGGTGTGGATCTGCAGCTTTATCTTCAAACAAACCAATAAAAATATCTCATAACTATAAAAATATAGATGTAGTTCAAATAAGAAATATTGTTCCAAGTGCCCATACTATAACTTGCTACATATAGTACGGCAGCTTCCATTATGCTGGAATAAATCATACCTCCCTCCTAACTTCCCTATTTTTATATATAATGAGAAAAAAGCTCGGACAGTTCTTGATCTCTCTTCATGGTTTGTAACTGGTATATCGTACCATATCTACTAAACGTTGGTGTGGTACTCAGACAGATCTAAAAGTGACATAGGAAAAGGAGTCCACAGAGCTAGATTCAAGGTGCAATGCCAATGCGTTGTTAGGAAAGATTCTTATACTATCAGACAGTCAGCCAGTACTGAAATCCTTATCATGTCCGCAGGTCAGATCTAGAATGGTTTAGGACTGGCTGCAAACCGTAATAGATTAAATTTACCCCCAATTTGGTCCCGGGCACAAAGATATTGTATGTAATGACGCAGCAATGCTAGGGTTTCAAACTATTCACTGATCCTGCATATATCACATATCCTGTGAACGCAACATATTTTATTTGAAACAACTAGACAACTAGACCATTGAAAATTCGAATGAATGTACAAAAAGTATATGAAAGATGAGGAGCTCTTCAAGTCAGGTATTTGGAAACATGCTTGGAAGACCGGCATAATACGTATTAAATGAGGCTCGGCGCACATAATATTGAAAGAGTCCAATAATAAAAGACGAACAATTAAAGAAAGTGCTTTAATACAACAGCATCTCACATAATCTTAGAATATGAAGCATTGTTTTATTGTAGATACTCCTAGCACTAGAGTATCCGAGAGAGGATTTCTTCAAGAAGGACCTAGGGAAAATAATAACGCAGAATTCCTAAGGGCTCAGGTACCGAGGACTCGAGGCCATCGCGAACCATCAGTACCTACGCTATGATTATTATAGAAATGGTCCATCCGAGCTTCTCTCTTATTATATTGAAATAAAGAAGTTGAGAAAGGAAGGTATACTTCTTCCAGCGCACTCTATATAGTGCTATTCAAAAGTCCCCTCCCCCCCTCGTATTTTTTGAACGGCTACACTCACATTAATAAAATTTGGAGGGTGGAAACTTCTTCACGAATAGTAACAGGTGACGTAATAGTAATAGATGACGACACAGTGCCACTCTGGCCAATAATTTTGAATAGGACCTTTGGCAAGTGATATCTCGTTTGAAAGGCTACATTGGCTACATTGGCTACATAGCCATATTAATTTTGTTTGGGTTTAAACTAATTTTGACGGATAAATTAAATAAATACCAAAATTATTATTTCACATTTAAATATTGAAGATTTTTCAGTCCGCCTCTGGTTAGTTGTCAAAAAATTTGACTTTTTTAATTTAATAGTATTTGTTGCTTTGCAAAGTTTTTCTAAATAGCTTAAATATTTAATTTTATTATTGTTTAACGAGACGTTTGAGAGTTTACAAAGGCAAAATGGTACGTACTCAAGCCGACAAAGTAGCAGCAGAGGTAATTGATGAATCTAGAAAGAATCTCCATGAAGCGGAACGTTCATTTAATGAGAGATACCCAGATCGCCCTATCTCGAGAACTTATTTGAGGGAGCTTCTTCACAAGTTTGAAGCAACAGGTAGTGTTCAAGATGCAAAACGATCTGGTCGACCAACATTTAGTGATGATAAAAAAATTGATATAGTTGCTGAGATGATCCCTACTTCCTCTTCAACTAAAGTTGCGTCTATCTGTGAAGTAAGTAAAAGTACAGTACAGAGAGTGTTGGCTAAAAATAAATTTCATCCATACAAGTTAAAAATGGTGCACCACCTTTCGGATGACGACCCCAACAGAAGACTCGAATTCTGTGAATGTATGACAAATAAAATTAGTCAAAACCCAAATTACACAAAAACAATTTGTTTTAGTGACGAAAGTACTTTTTTCCTCAATGGAAATGTGAATACACAAAATGTAAAGTATTGGTGTGACACAAATCCTCACACCTTTCGTGAACAACATACCCAATTTCCAAAAGTCAATGTTTGGGCAGGTATTTTGGGAAACCACATAGTTGGTCCTGTCTTCCTAAATTCAAATTTAAGCCGTGAAGTGTATCTGGAGATGTTACAAAATGCAATTGAGCCGTTAATTCTTGAAATTCTGGAAGATAATCCAGATGAATTCGGCCATCTGGAAATAACATTTCAACAAGATGGTGCTCCTGCACATTATTATGGTGCAGTAAGACGTTACCTGGATGAAGAATATCGAGGTAGATGGATCGGCCGGCGAGGTCCTATAGAATGGTCACCTCGGTCACCAGATCTGACACCATTAGATTTTTTTCTATGGGGGTACTTGAAATCCAAGGTTTATACTACGGCACCAGATAGCATTGGCGTTCTGAAAGAAAGAATTATTGAAGAATGCAATGCAATTTCGAACGAGTGCGACAAGAGTTTACTAATAGGATGTATTACTGTCAGGAAGTAGACCGAGCACATTTCGAACATTGCTATAAGAATCCATTGTTGATATTTGATTAATTAAATTTAAAAAAATAATTTCAATAATTTTGGTATTTATTTAATTTATCCGTCAAAATTAGTTTCAACCCAAACAAAATTAATATGGTTATGTAGCCAATGTCAATGCCTTTCAAACGAAATATCACTTGCCATAAGGTCCTATTTAAAAGTATTGGCCAGAGTGGCACTGTGACGTCATTTATTACTATTACGTCACCTGTTAACATTCGTAGAGAAGTTTACAACACTTTATTTACACCCCCCAAATTTTATTAATGTAAGTGTAGCCGTTCAAAAGATACGAGGGGGGAAGGGGATTTTTGAATAGCACTGTATATTATAATGAAATAATATGTAGTGAATAAGCTGTCTCGGATCGCTTTCTTGAAGAACACGTTTTCTCTCGTTTATAATTTATATGGTCGTAATAAGTAACAGCAATTGTTTGTCGTAATCCGGCCGGCAAAACTGCAATAAATCTCTACTGGAATTTAACATAAAAATTTCAAAAAATACATGAAATATTATAAAGTTCCTGTAGAGAACGCGCTAATGTGTTCAAGCTGGATGGCTGACTGGCTTACACATCCTGGCAATAGTACAACGAAACGTATTTTTGTTTCTTTTCCTTTAATTCCTGTCAAGGACCCGTTCCTCCACTTGATTAATTTTTGCAATTTATTGCATAACTGAAAACGGAATTGTAATTTATTTTGCTTTTCCGTTTATTTTTTTTTTTCTTGAAGAACATTACTCGTAAGATGAAGTTGGCCTTCCAATATCCGTCTTGATGTTATATATATACGTATCTCTTTTTGGTGTATGCAGTTTAATCGGAACTATTCGACCAAAAAAAGTAATTCCGCTGCTTGATTGGCTCATGAAAAATTGAACGGGCACGAAATTATACACTATGTCCCAGGTGTACCCAAATCTTGGAAAAGACTTGAAATAATTATAGTACTTCAAAGGTCTTTAAACTTGGGGATTTTTGACTTGTGCTGTATCATGTTGAATATAATTTGAAGGGATGAATCATCTTCCAAGTTTTTGGTACAAAGTATACACAGTGGCCCGAAATTGAGTTGGAAATTTTTCAATTCAAAATAACTTTTTCCTACGATCACATAGGAAAGTGACATATATCGCACTGTCTAGTTCTATGGAAAGTGGCCTTTATTCATACACGTACGGATAAAAAAGCTGTCAAATTGAATGTTGAAATGCTAGTCTATTCATCCCGCAAATTTATGTATATGTCAAATGCGTATTTCCTAAGTTGATTAGTCCATATAATAATAATTTTTACAGTGATTCAAATAAATAGTCAACTCTGAATCGCAATATTTATGTAACAAAAACAGTTTTATTTCTGATGTTCTGTTTCCAATTGTTGTTAGTTGTTAAAATAAATGTTCGTTATATTTTGTGTACCAATATATATTTTAACTTTTTTATGAAGGCACTCTTTTTCATCGCATAAGAATCACGATTTTCTGGGCCACTTTCAAAAGTAAAGTAATCAAAATTATACAGGGTGGCGCAATCTTCTGACATCGGAGGATTACATCGTTGTGGTGATAGATAGAACTTTATAGTTTTGTGTGAGCTAATACAGTTACTGAGGGCACATTTTGAAAATACGTTCGATTCTACAGGGTGTTCCAAAACCACGTAGCAGCACAAAGTTACATTTTTTTGAATGGAACGTACTATATTTTGTTCAAGAATCGAAAAGATCTCACCGAGAGCGTTACAAAAATATAGCACTCTAATATATTATAAGGGTGTTTTACAAAGTTATGGCCAATTATTAGCAAAAAAGACCTCCTCTTTAACACTCTGAAGAACTGTAAATTAAAATAAATCAATAGGTCTTTGTATTCAAATGTCATACAGACATCATTGGCTGTGCTCAGGATTAATAAATTTTTCATCTGTGCCTTCTTTAATACAGGGTGAAACAAAACGCAAATCAAGCAATATCTCAAAATTTTTAAATGAATCACCCTATAAGTCTTTTTACAATTTGTAAGTACAATTAATAAACTTTCAAATGATGTAGTAAACTTAGGGCATTAGTTAATGGAAAATCGTAGATATTTAATGATAATGGTCAAAAACAAGTATTTCACATACACAAATTAAATGATAATTAATTTTTACATGCAACATCTTGTGAATTTTAACTAGTCTTACCATTAGAGGAAGGAAAGAAGGAATTATGTTGGAAGAAATATTTTTGTTTACTGTAAGTAGGCTAATGTCGTTATAATACTAATAAATACAAAAGCAGTTTGTAGTCTTTACGAAATAATTACTTAAGTCACCACAAACAGTATATCTTAGTTATGTAAAATGCAAGATTGTAATATATTTTTTAACTTTTTCTATTTTTGAAAAACTAACAATTATGAGAACCAACATTATAAGAACACTCACATTTACATAAATGAACATTGACATTCTATAAAAAGTATAGTAGTTTATGCTAAGTGTTCTAAATGGCGACCATTTACTTCCATACAATTCTTTTCAAAAACGAGGATCTTACTCTTTCCAACATAGCTGGAGTTTTTGTGGAAAATGCGTTACGAATCCTTTCTTCCACGTCTTCTCTGGTAATATGTTCCGTTTGATACCCAAGTTGCTTGATGTATTCCCATAAAAAGAAATCCATCGGTGTGAGATCTGGAGATCGAGGAGGACACGAAATTGGTCCACCACGTCCTATCCACCTGTCGGTAAAATTTCTGATATACAGATGCTCCATCTTGTTGGAACCATAAGTTAACTATTGTGTTTGAATCAACTTCCTAAACACAAACGAAGAATACAGCAATATTTCTTTGACATTTATTAGTAGATACTATTTTGATAGTAGCCCACTTGATATAATCAAAGATATGGCTTGATTATGTTTCGCCCATTCTCAAACAAGCCTATAATAACAATTCTTGAAAGTGAAACATGAATAAATATGAAATTTTTGGTAATTCCAGATATTGTAGATGCATCCAAAATTACGATTAAAATATATGCCTTAAAAATGTTAAAATTTACAAGAGGTAGCATGTAAAAATTTAATAGGTACCATTTTATTTGTGTACGTAAAATACTTGTTTTTGACCATTATCATAAAATATCTACGATTTTCCATTAACTAATGCCATAAGTTTACTACATTGTTTGAAAGTTTGTTAATTGTACTAACAAATTGTAAAAAGACTTATAGGGTGATTCATTTAAAAATTTTGAGATATTGCTTGATTTGCGTTTTGTTTCACCCTGTATTAAAGAAGCCACAGATGAAAAAAGTAATTAATACTGAGCACAGCCAATGATGTGTGTATGACATTTGAACACAAAGACTTGTTGATTTATTTTACTGTTCTGCAGAGTGTTAAAGAGGAGGTCTTTTTTGCTAATAATTGGCCATATCTTTGTAAAACACCCTTATAATATATTAGAGTGCTATATTTTTGTAACGCTATCGGTGAGATCTTTTCGATTCTTGGACAAAATATAGTACGTTCCATTTAAAAAAATGTAAGTTTGTGCTGCTACGTGGTTTTGGAACACCCTGTAAAATCGAAAGTATTTTCAAAATGTGCCCTCAAAAACTGTATTAGCTCACACAAAATAATAAAGTTCTATCTCTCACCACAACGATGTAATCCTCCGATGTCAGAAGATTGCCCCACCCTGTATATGGTAGTTACAAATACACATATGTAAAACCTCTCACATCTACATAAAAACGCAAGATTGTACATGCCTGATTCGGTAAAAGTATATCGCGTGGTCGTAGGAAAAATAGTGTACATAACTAATATACTATTTTGTTCTAGCGTAGTAAAAACAAAATATTCCGAACTATTTTAAAATTGTAATGTTCACGATCTGATATACAGGGTTGGGCAAAATGAGCGGATCACCTGATTTATGGCTTAATTATGGCATTTACGAAAATTTGACCTAGATAAAAGTTTTTGCAGATTTTATGTTCTATTTAGTGGTGTTTGCAGATTTTCCGTTTATATCATATTTTTCAAGATATGACGTCATCGGATAATATTTTAAATGCATCACCCTGTATTTATATTTTTTTTCGAGTAGATATGATTTTTCTGAATTTACCAATACAAGGTTTAGTGGGTCTATGACTTACGGTTTCATAAGAAAAAAATAATATTTAATAGTAAACATTTATCTAATACAAAGTTAAGGATAATTGAAAATTCCACATTTATTTACAGTAGGTGTTCAAATTGAAAGCCTTCGGCTACCTGACAGTATCCTAATCTGTCAACAAATGACCTAAGCGAATTTTAAATAATTTCAGGCGTTATATTTTGAACCGCAGCTCTGATTCGATCTTCTAGTTCTTGGAGAGATTGAGGTAGATCCTTATAAATTATAGACTTCAAATGCCCCCAAAGAAAAAAGTCCAGTGGAGATAAATCCGGTGACCTCGCCGGCCACTCAACATATCCTCTTCGGCCCACCCATCTCTGCGGAAATACTGTGTTGAGGTATTCCCTAACCCTAGCAGCATAATGAGGTGGAGCACCATCTTGCTGGAACCAAATGTCTTCTGACAACTGTAACTGGTTAGCACGATTGGGAAATAAACGAATTAATTCTGGAACTAACTGCTCACGTAAAAGTTGTAAATATCGATCACCATTTAATATGTCGTTGATAAAAAAAGGTCCAATTATTCTTCCTCTAACTATTCCACACCAAACGTTCAGCTTTTGTTGATATTGTGTGTGACCTTCTTCCATCCAGTGTGGATTAACATCCGACCAATACCGGCTATTATGTCGATTTACGAAACCGTTTAGGCAAAATGTTGCTTCGTCGGAAAACACAATGTTGTTCATAAACATATTATTCACATCAATTATATTCATCATTTCTTCACAAAACTGCATTCGTTTATCAGGATCATCTTCATTTAATGCTTGGTGTAGGTGCACTTTATAAGGATGAAATTTATTTCGTTTCAATATTCTTCTTACAGACCTCTCACTAATATCGTGATTTAATGCAAGTTTTGATGTTGAAGTTTTAGGTTCTTCAAGTACACTTAAAATTATATTAAGTTCATTATCTTCATTTGTAGCTGTTCTTTTTCGTCCACAACCTGGAATATTTTTTACACTGCCAGTTTCGTTAAATTTGCTTAAATTTCGAGAAACTGTTGACTTTGAAATTTGAGAAATTCTCTCAGGAAATGTAGCATTAAACAAGTCGGCGGCTTCTTGTAAAGATCTCTTTCTATCTCCAAAACCAACAATCATCAATAAAGTAATTCTCTCACGTTCACTTAGTTCAGACATTATTAATACATAATTTGTAAAATGATATGTGTTAGAAATGAATGTGATAAAACAACTTAACAAACTGTACTTTTTTACGATGACAGAAATTAGAAATGATTTGACATTACTGTCAAAGTAGATAAACAGTTTTTAGCCTACTGCGATAATAACTTAGGATATTAAAATTGTAGTTTACTATTGAATATTATTTTTTTCTTATGAAACCGTAAGTCATAGACCCACTAAACCTCGTATTGGTAAATTCAGAAAAATCATATCTACTCGAAAAAAAATATAAATACAGGGTGATGCATTTAAAATATTATCCGATGACGTCATATCTTGAAAAATATGATATAAACGGAAAATCTGCAAACACCACTAAATAGAACATAAAATCTGCAAAAACTTTTATTTAGGTCAAATTTTCGTAAATGCCATAATTAAGCCATAAATCAGGTGTTCCGCTCATTTTGCCCAACCCTGTATAGAATGGCTCATGTGACTGTACAATATTTTTTGTATCTCCTGTATCTGGTTCTGTAAAGTAGGGAGGGTGAGTGTAGGCTCACAGCACTTTGGCAACATGTGACCTATTGTACATCCTCCCGAGGAGTTGTCCTCCTCGGTCATCGTCCGTCCTGTCCTTCCCAGGAAGGTGGACAGATCCCTATCAGAAATCTCCTTTATGTCGGCAGGTGTAGGTCGAGACTCACCGAACACACACTCTCTTATTGACGATAACTCCGGACACTCGCATAAGACATGCCCGACAGTTTCATTTTCCTGTTCCCTGTTTAGAGGTGTGTCCACTAGCCCCATAGTATGGAGGTGTTCCCTTAGTTGACTGTGGCCAGTCAGAAATCCTACTGTTAAGCGTGATTTTTCAGAGCCTCTTTAGCTATAGGGTAAATTCCCAGTAAGTGGAGAGAAGTAAGAGTAGTATTTTTTTTGTATCTTTATCTCCTGAAGAAAGAAGCTATTAATTTGATCCTGATTATATTTAAGGATGTTCAACGCTAATCGGCTTTATTATTTTTCCTTTATCAAGACTTCATGTGGTTCCCTTTTCTCTTTTTTTAGAATTTTTGTTGTACTTCTTCTGTTTTCACTAGAAATATCCACGAGGAGAAAGAAAGAACGCCCTTTATGTGTTAATTATATCTTTAAACAAAAGATTAATGTCTTTTTATCCACTTTATTATCGAAAATTTTTTCAAAATTATTATTGTTTGGTTGAATATTACCAAACTTGTGAGAACTACAGTAGTATCGTATAAATTTCTATCGATGGGGTTCATTGTTGGCATTTTAAAACATTTATCATCTACGGACTGGATTTATTGTTGACAGAAAACTTCATGTTCGCGATAAAAATCTGTAAATCTTCACAATAATCGCCGGTCCATTCGTAAAATACTCCAGCTGCCGACTTTTTCTATCGGTACCGATGTTTATATCGAAGCTTTGAGGTGTTTTTACTTGTTACATTCGATTTATTTTCTATCACATTTCATATTTATTTCCGTTACTTTTACTGAGCCACACAAAATTGTTGTTTATGCTGCTGGTGTGGAAATTCATAATTTCAAAAGAATGTGAATATAATAATATAGAACATGATTCAACAAAAAAAGAATACCTTTAATAATCAACTACTACTACTAAATGTGCAGGCGAGCCTTGGCCTAGACAAACTCAAGCCTGAGGCCACTGGCGGGCCCATTGTGCCATTCCTGCTACCTAGACATCCATGAAGCTGAGCCCTCCAATAAAGGCCACAACCTTTTTCAGAGGATGCCTGCTTGTGTCTCCAGGGACGATGACAGGGACTCCGAAGATTCGCCTGCGTAATACAGCCCAGTGTGGACACACTAAGAGAACATGGACTGACGTTTCGTCAGTCATGCCGCAACCGCTACATAGGGAACTTTCCTCTACTCCTAGGTTGTAGAGGTGCTTCCTCACCCAGCAGAGCCATGTTAGGTGTCCTGCTATCTTCCTCAACCTACTCCTTGGTAGTTCAATAGCTGCCCCTGCGTGTCCATCAGTCCATCCCTTCAGTAGAAGTTTGGATTGTCTGGGACCCTGCAGAGCATTCCAATGAGCGAGGTGCTGGTTACTCAGTCACTTCCTCGTCTCCTTGCGTATTGTTTGTTTTGTTAGGGCAAGGGTCGATTCTAGCCGCACTGCGTTCTGACTTGTCTTGTTCTCGACATTCGTCAGCAAGTCCTGAGTTGATGGTATATCCACTCAGGGCTTTTTATTAATCAAACTCAATTTAATTCCCTAATACTAATACATTTGGTAATCCCATTCCACTATCCAACTCCGTTTCTCTCGAGGTACCTAGAGTGGACCTGACATTTGTGTGTTCACCTAACCCACCTGCTGGTTTGTGAGCTTAATTATTTGTTTGTTCACGCCTATCTTGCTCTCCTGGCCAGCCTGTCGCTAGCACTACCATTTCAGTCACTATCACAATACATTATTGCCTCTTGTGAACATTTCGTATAGCAAATCCCACTTCTGATATAAAATCTGAATATTCTGATCATCGAAAAAGCGAAACCGTCGGGATTTGAACCCGCTACAGTCCCTACCCATCAATGCTCTGCCCGATATTATAAGCTAACGAATCAGCAGTCTTTGTGGGTATAAGTAATGTTGTAAATCATTTTAACGCCACAGCATAAGTAACAGTTGATTTTTCGTCAAAAAATCCGGCACATTTTCAAAATTGGTTTCCAAATGATCAAAGCATTTTAGCTTGGAATACGTTATCTAAAATCTGGCATCCAATATGGACATTAACTAAAATAAATGAATGACATAATATTGAACATAAAATGATTCTTGTCTATGTTAAATATGGTGGCGATCACCATGACCCGAGGGAATTCAAACTACCAAAAGCATCAATGATGGAACATCTACATTAATTAATTATTTAGCCTGATGTCTCTGGAGGAAGATAACGGCTAAAGACGACATTGAGGAAGCAGCTTGTTTAGGTCAAATGATGCTACAACTACTATTAATCAGAAAATACATTATTACACGAGTTATCGCGATGAATCCGTTTTCTTAATGAACGACGACATCTTTGGAGTAAACATAATTTGTATTAAATTGTATTAAATGGACACGACAAAATGAATAAATTTATATTGATGATGGTACAAATTGTTAATTGAATAGTTATTTTAGTTGGACTTGTCTTGCGGAAACGTGAACAATGATTGTTAGTAAAGCTTTCGGAAATCTTCATATCCATCATCAGGGAAATTACAAATATAGTATAGTTGACAATTTGTAAAACTTGAATGATTCTGAATGATGTGACAATGTGACGCGCTTCGCTAACACAGTAGCTTTATCAAAGGTTTGCAGTTTTGTAGAGAGATATTTCAAGAAACCTGGAATACCATATAATTTCAGGTAGAAATGATTGCAAACAATCATAGTATAGACTTTTTACTTTCTCAAGTAGAACATTCCACATTCGTTTCCATTAATACCATTTATACGCAGCATAAACTAGATAAATTGTTTATTTTACACTTTAACTGTCTCTCATTAGTTAATTCATGGAATAACTAGTTATTTAATAGAATAACCAGTTGAAGTGTCAAATTAATAATATATTACACACTTCAACGGACACGAACAGTTATTTTATGGAACAACTAGGCATTCTATGGAATAACTGCCTAATATACATTAACGGTAACATATATATTATCTCCTATTTCTATTATTGCTTCTTTTGTGACTCTTTTAGTAATTAAAAATATTCTCTCTGTTTCAAATATTTACTTTCGGAATGTCGATCGTTAGTTAATGTGTTAACTAAATAACTTTCTAGAAATGTAAATAGTAAGTACGTTAGTGAAATTCCCCCGAGGATGAGTATTTCAACGAAAAGAACTCGACAACTTTCAAGATTAATGCAATTTTAAGCATCTAACTTCTTAGGATTTTGTTTGTCAAAAGCAGAAATGTATAAAATATTCACCTGAAATTGAAATATTCCTCTCACGTCGCTAGGAAAGTTTTACAAACTATTTTTGTTTTTCAAAACATTCATCATTCAATCTTAGCTTGTTTTATTCTTATTATTTTTACGTCGCGGTTGTAAATAATGAGATTCTGTATCGTTTTAACACTTCATGAGCTTCAGATCATATTTTTATGCAAATACTTCTGACTAAAGTTTTTTATTTAACATACAATATTCAAAGAGGGTTGAACTGGATTTATGAATAGAGATTGTTTATGCTTTCAACTGGAAGAATACAACTAACATGGGCTTAATATAAAATTGATCCAAAGCCTCAGAAAGTATCTAGAAACGAACAAATCAAGAAATTATCAAACGTAATACCACGAGTGCTTCAAATTTTATCGATAATTTTTTCTTTTCCACGAAAACTTGTTTATTTGGCTAAAATATCAAAATGATAAAATCACGAGTCCGTTAGGACGAGGGGTTTTAGCTAAATTCGACAAGATACACTGAATTTAAGATTTACAACACAAAAATAAAACCTGTGATAATGTATGGAGCAGAAACGATAACAATAACAAAAAGAGATTAAGAGGAAATGAGGATAGTAGAACGAAAAATAATGAGAACAATTCTAGGGCCAATAAAAACTGACGACAATGAATACAGGCAACGTATGAATCATGAAATACTGAAAGAAATGAACGGGGAAGATATAGTAAAGAGAATAAAGAGACAAATAATAAAATGGCTCGGACATCTATGGAGAGAAGGTTAGCAAGCAGTCGCTTGCTCAATGCTACAGCAGTGGGAACCAGGTGGTAGGAGAAGACAAGGAAGACCCAGATCTAAGTGGCTGAAGGAAGTGGAGGAGAGTTTGAGAAGGATAGGAAGTGTCAAATGGAAGGAAAAAACGAGGGATAGGATTCTATGGAAAAAAATAAGCGAGAAAATAATGAAATGAAGGGGATCGAGAAAGCATTTATGCGGTGCAACCCCACAAGGGATGTCTAGCCACTTCATATTTATATAGAAAATTGCGAGGTTTATGTGTGAAAAGATTTATCTAATACCCAATGAACTATCTATTCTCCAAAAATCAGTGTAAATTTCCCAAATCATATCTCCACGTTGTATCTCGTTGTATCTCCACCACAATTTGTCAAAAAACCAACAACAACAAAAAAACGTTTGTAATTAAGTACAATTCCACAATTTATTTATTTTTTCTCGTCGACTGCCGGTAGTTTTTGTGGACGTCAATTTAGCCTAGTTGCCATTAAATCGTAGAGACGGAACATAAATTTCTAAATGACCACAATTAGCATTGAACGATGGCATAGGAAACATAAATCGGAACGATCCATAAATCTAATGGTCAAGTGTCCATCAAGTAGATATGTTGGAGC
>CAJUYI010000334.1:38014-53901 GCA_910591695.1 Galerucella pusilla
TCCATAAATCTAATGGTCAAGTGTCCATCAAGTAGATATGTTGGAGCAGAGCCAAACAATTATATTGTCATCGTGTCTGTTTTGATTTGTTCCAAATTATTTATCCAAATTCACCTCGAATACTTCAAATTATTCACACACGTATACAATCATGTAAGTTACAAAATGTAATAGTTTTACCAAATGTCAAAATAAAATTTTCAACCACCAATCACACTTCCTACCTGCACTACGGAATACCATAACCACCGTACACTAACTACCGTCAAGTAAATTCACTTGCGTCGGAACGTTTGAAAATTTTGGTACATCTTTTCTCTGGCGCCTTACACGTCTGTTATCATAATACAACAGTTACGAAGGACAGTCGTGTGGTTAAATACGTGTATTACTGATTTACGGCACAATCCGATACAGGTTTTTTAGGGCACAAAATACTACTATAAGAAAATTCATTTATTAAAGCTTAACATTCGATAAAGTAAATTATTGATTAAATTGTTATGTTTAACATAGTAATGATCACAAATGTTTGAGTATACTTAGTTTGGGGTGTTGTTTCTGTAATTTTTCAGTTTTAATGTTACTATTAGCAAATTTCAGTGTATAATAAATACGTAATCTTGTATACAATGAATAAAAATTTTCAACTGGAAAATGTCTACAAGGATGACACAATTTAACATTCTTAAAGCTATTATTAAGCTTCATCCCGACACCATATTCAGGGGCTATTTTATTAAATTGATCTATAAATGTGTTTTCCAATTCTACAACGAGTTCCACAAAATTTTTGGGAGGCACAACCATATTACAAATGTTGGATGAAACACTATAATCTTTATATTTCATAAAAACGCTAGATTCTCCTTCTAGATCATTTATCTTAATAAATTCTAAGCAAGTGTTACAGGAATGATGCATAAACACTATTTCTATAATCAGTCGTAAACACTTCTTTTAGAGGAGTATAGCGATTATTTGTAGTCGTAGAACTAACTGTACTTTTAAGCAATTCAGATTTTGTATTAAGCAAAAATGCAAATTACAAATTTTTATCCTATTATAACATTGTTCCACCGTTATATTGGCATATCGGAGGTTTCCTTTAAAACCCAAAGCATTTTTACCAAGCTTCACATCTGCAATATAATATAGAAAATAAAAAATGTTTACTTGTATACTACTAAATTACCTCTTTTCTTACCTAATTTTGTCTTTTGCGCATCTAAAAAACGGTCTCTCTTTCAGTTTACTGCGATAATCATCAACAGAACAATATACCACTCCAGGCATTTAGCAATGAAACAAGTCACTATAATATTTATACTAATTACAACTTTATAATAAAAATATGTATAAATATTTTAATGCTCACGCAAAAACAATGTTCTGCTCACAAAAACGAAAACAAAATCTAAATTATATTTCCGAAATTTCGATCAGCAACACATTAGCATTGCGTGCTACCCCTGTACTCAACACTCTCTCGATTTAAACTAGCCAGAACTCGCCAGACGATAGGAGGGGTGAGGAAATTTTCGGTAACCCATAAATCGACGAAGTGAATTTACTTGTCGGTAGTTAGTGTACGGTGGTATAACAATCGGAAGGGTCTCTCTCCGTCGGCTCTTTTAATCTATGTCAGACAAAAATTTAAATGACACTTCAATTTGTGATCCTAAAATTAGAGCTGGCAACAGCTTCCTAACGACATGAACAGAAACAACGATCTAGGCTTCATCTAGGCAACGTCAAAATGTGATCCTATTTTCTACAGACTATCATTGCGCACAAAAGCTGCGCATACTTATTGTTCTATGGCAAGAGACCCTTCCGATTGTTATAGTATTCCGTGCCGGCACTGTAACTTTAACACCCATACTATATGATGGTGGTTGACACAATACAAACGTCTCCCCCAAAATATACAGCTCCCACTTGATGATGAATAGCATGAATGGATTGAAAAATATGAGTAGAATAGTATCGTTTGTAGTGCTTTCGACATTTGGAGTGCTTCTAGGATGGAAAAAATAAGGAGTTTCTTTATAAAAGGAACCTATGTATGTATTCTTGAAAGGATACAGAAGACAAAGGATTATCATAATGTCGGATAGTCAAGCAGCCATTAAGGCACTGAGCTCTTGTGTAATCAGTTCCAAAATGGTGTGGGAATGCCTCGACAAACTCAACGAACTAGGCGAGAAAAATATAGTCACCTTACTATGGATTCCAGGACACACTGGAATAGAAGGAAATAAAATAGCAGATGAACCAGCAAAGAGGGGGACTGAAATACCTTTCTGGGGGCCTGAACCCTTTTGCAGAATCATCCCCAATGTAATATTTGAAGAAATAGGTAAAGCCGAGAAAAATAAAAGATCTGACCATTGGAAAGATCAAGTAGGGCTTATACAATCAAAGACTCTTCTGGGTGACTACAACCTGTTGAGATCAAATGAATGCATAAGTCAAAATAAAACTGCGCTAAGAGTTTTAACAGGAATCCTAACGGGACATTGTCGCTTGAATGGGCACCTGAAAAACCTCAAAATGTGGCATGGAAGAAGAAATCTCCATCCACATACTTTCCAACTGCACAGCACCTGGGAGATTACTGGATAGAAGAGGAACATTTACCTAAGTTGAAGCCTGCAGACATCCTAAAATTCCTCCGGGAAATAGTACTAAAGGAACTACTAGTTTCTGAGACTCTCCTCAGAATCTAAGTAGAAGTAAGGAGGCACAATAGATCTTTAAGGTCTCAGTGAATGTCATCCCAAAATATATACATACATGTATTCTTAAAAATAGTCGACTCTGGAATTCCCTCGAACTTGACTTTATCTCCAGGACGACCCAGAAATTTGAAGACAAAATCAAGCGACGTATATATAATGTTCGGGATGCAGCGTCGTCATGTAACGTTTAAATATGGTCCATTATGTAAATGGGCTAGGCCGCAATTAGAATACTACATCCACCATTTCACAGGAGGAATATTGCTCTGTTTAATGTACTTACTCGTTGTTAACTGGTAGGAATGCTTTTGCTATATGCACTCTCTATTTTCCGTTCAGTTTTTTACGAGGGTATATTCCATATTATCGACAAAAAATGGTTTGAACTGTTTTCAAAACGCAAAGAACCTCTCACAATAATATAGGATAGGATATTGACCCACAGAAATTTACATATGTCATTGGTATTGAGTTTCTAATCAAATTTTCTCATAGTCCCAACTCTCTAAGACCAATGATTTATCTACCAGGGCCGTATTTTTTTAAAACTGACGACAGGAAGCTTTAGTTCAAGTACCTGATCTGTTGAGCACAGCCCAAAAGAATGAATGAATGTTTAATATTATTAAATTTGCAAAATACTTGTATTAAATCCCTCGTAATAGGATAGTTATAATTTTGTCTCTTTGTACAGACTTTATTTAGCGTTCAATGCTTTTAGTTTTCAGACGACCTCTATTTTGACAAAACAACTTCTGTAATCTTAAAATCTCCTAGTTTATAGTTCCTTATACATTTAGTTCTCTACAAATTTATATTAATTACTGTATTCAAACAAAGGAAAATATTCTGCTCCCGAGATAATTTCCATCTCGCTTTTTGTACAAATAAAATATAATTTCGTCTTAATATTTAGTATAACGTTGAACTGACTTGGTTTTCCGTTGATATTTCTTATGTTTATACAGTGTGTCTCGTAAATAAACTCCTGGACAAAATTAACGCACCACTCATATTTTTCTCAATAATCTTTATTTATTGTTAAATTAGTGTACGACAAGTAGGCTATGGACCGTGTTTGATGTTGACAGATGTTATTTAAACTAGCTAGTGTCACATAATACCTTGTTTTGACAGTAATTCATATTAAACTTTGTTTTAGAGTAAATCTGTGTTGAATTTTTTTTAAAAAGTGTTGATTAAAACAAAATTTCTGTAAGAAGCAAGCGTTTGTTTGTAATTGTTTTTATCATATGCGTGTTTGGAAGTTCATTTGCGAGTAAAACAAGTAAGAAAAATGAACCGCCAAAGAAATTTGTCAATAGAGGAGGCAGTGCGAGCATCGACTCTTCTGGATGAAGGATATTCAATGCGACATGTTGCTGGTTTAGACATCATTCCAGTATCAGTCGCGTAGTGAGACGTCATAATGAAACAGGCTCGTAGCTTCGAAGAACAGGACAAGGGCGAAAACGTTGCACTAATCAAATTGATGATCGTTTTTTGATACAACGTGCTCTCAGAGACATGAGAGTTACCAACAATATTTTAAAAAATGAATTAGCGGATGTTCGCAACGTCGCTATATCATCTCGAACGGTTAGAAAACGTTTACATGAAGCAGAATTGAGCAATAGAAGACCCTTGCTTACCAGAGAACACAAAGTTCAGAGATTGAATTTTGCAAGACTACATCAGAATTGGACCATCAATGATTGGAAACGGGTTATGTTCTCCGATGAAACCAGAGTTAGCCTTAAAGCTCCAGATGGACGTGAGCGTGTCTGGCGAAGACGAGGAGAAAGGTTTGCTAGCTGTAATATCTCTTCTAAAGTACCTTTTGGTGGTGGCTCCAAAATGTTTTGGGGAGGAATTTGCTTCGATGCTCGTACGGAATTAGTCCCTATACGTACGAGGTCTATGAATGCCCAATATTACTTAGATAACATTATTGTCGAACATGTAATGCCTTTTGCTCCATTTGTTGGGCCTAATTTTTTATTCATGCAGGACAACGCTCGTCCCCACGTGGCAAGACAGGTTATTGGTTACCTAAATGATGTTAATATCCCTTTATTAGAGTGGCCACCTAACAGTCCGGACATGAATCCTATAGAGCATCTATGGGACTATCTCAAAAAGAAAATTCGAAGTCTTAGACCTCCTGTTGTTAATCACAACCAACTTATAGAGGCCGTTATTGAAGAATGGGAGATTATTCTGCAATCGTTTTTGTTGAACATTTAATATCAAGCATGCCTCGACGCATGAATGTAGTAATAAGAAGTAGAGGAGGCCCTACACGGTATTAGGGTTCACCAAAATTCATTTATTGTGTTTCACATATTCTTTTTTCTTTTTTCAATTTGAAAGCATGATAGCTTAATTATGCATTTTCAGCAGAAACAAATTTTTAAAGAAAAAATAAGGCAAATTAAGGTCATGTTGAGGTCATATTCGACTAATTTTTAGGTATTCATTATTCTTTCAATTTAACTAAGTTTTATTTTGTGTGTATACTGTAAATATTTAGAATAATTAAAGTGGTGCGTTAATTTTGTCCAGGAGTTTAATTACTGTAAATCATACTAATAGTGATGGTTAAGTTTGAACTATACCGTTGTGTGAAATCTATGTAGAATATATTTGTGGATTTAAATACAGCAGTTGCCTTGACTGCAGAGTGTCAATTATTGGTCATCGGGCCAACTATTTATGTGGCTAAATCAAATGGTGCCAATATTGGCTGTTGCCAGGCGAACAAAGAGATGCATTGAGGCTGGAATGTATTGAACGGGCGTTATGCCTTTGGCAAGAAGCACTTACTGTGTTACCTCTGCTGCAGGTAGCCAATAATGCAATTGAACCCAGGTTTGTGTTTAATGAACCCTACAAAATACAAATAAAACAGAACACAGTGCCAGATGCTGCAAATGCAATACGCATATATACAGATGGCTCAAAAATGAAAGAAGGCTATGGATGTAGAGTTTACTCGAGAGCACTAAGCCTAAGAATAAAGTGGGAAATGGGAAACAATACCAGCGTGGTTCAAACAGAACAGGCTGGTATCCCAATTTCCACAAAACAACTAACCTGAAAAGGAATTCCTGGCAAAAACTTAACAATCTGCTCTAATAATAGACAAGCCCTATTAGCCTTGAACGTGTTATATCGGGGCTATTACTAGAGTGCCACCAATATTTAGCTGATGCCTCGGCAGATAACGATACTATCGAGAGGTGGGTTAAAAGGAAGCGGCTGGACTTGAAATTTAAGGACCCAGTGACACCTACTTCCTAACGACTTCGACAATTGCGGAACTAGCCAAACACGTTACACCCATGCTCAATCCCTTAAGAGATGGGATGGAATTAAAGGATGTAGTCTTGCCAGGATCACCCTGGGCGACCCTGGGAAGCTGGTGCCGAAGAAATATTTGGCGATGACCAGGAAAAACCTACGTTTAACAGTAGAATTTCTGACTGGCCACTGTCAACTAAGGAAACACCTCCATACTATGGGGCTAGTGGACACACCTCTATGCAGGATGTGTGAACAGGAAGATGAAACTGTCGGATATGTTTTATGCGAGTGTCCGGAGTTATCGTCAATAAGAGAGTGTGTGTTCTGTAAGTCTGGGCCTACACCTGCCGATATAAAGGAGATGTCTCCTAGTGACTTGTATCTGGGAAGGACAAGATGGACGATGACCTAGGAGGACATATCCTCGGGAGGATGTACAATGGGTCACATGTGGTCTGAGTGCTATTAGCCTACACTCACCCTCCCTACTCTACAGTTACAGATACAGATATCACATCAGGGTGAAGAGAGAGTGAACTTTACTGGTGAAATTTAACACCACGAGTTGGACGAGGTATGTCTAGAGACAGCGACCGATCTTACCGTAGCTTAGTGGTATAATATTGTTACGCGAGCTGCTGCATTAATGTGCTTAATTAGTGCCCCCAGTGAAATCCCCATATGATACGACTATGGCTCCTCCGCCTTATTTTCGAGAGTTTTCTGGAATACGTAACATCTAGAAAACCCAGCGCATCCACCAGAACTTCGAGAGGTTTCTAGAGCAAGTCGTGCGAGTATGAATAGGCGACGAGCATCGCAGCGGAGTTAGTTAGTCAGTTAGTGTTGATACTGAAAGGAAGCAATCGCGCCTCGATAAAGTGACTCTCATATAAATTAGTTAGTGTGTGTTTATTGTGATATATAATTTATTAAATAAGGACTGTATTTGAATATAAATCTGTAAATATAAATTAATTGTAAATATAAATTAGAATAAACGTTACAATATCTATAATTGGTATTCTTTGAATGTTTCCACTGAAAGAATTGTTCTGGGACTTGTTTTTTCTCTCTAAATACTAGTGTACCAAACAATTGCTCAAATTTTATTATAAAGCTGCAAAAAACTGAAATACGTCGACTCTTGGCTACTAATTCATCAACGATGTCAATTCCATCAATGTCAATGTCAATGCTTATATAATTTTTGGATATGTCACTATCTAATGGACCACAGTAGAGTAATATTTGTAGAGTTAAATGACCTATGACATAATTGTCATCCTTTATAGGTAAACATGACACGTAACACGCTACTCACAATTATCAGAGTCTCCCTATGTTTCTGTGTCCTATAATCCTTCGGTTAGACCAGTCATTGAAGTCATTAAAATATAATTTATACAATTCCAAAAGGAGTAAAAGTATTTAATGTTTAATGCAATGAAGCTAAACCAATTTCGTGCCGTTTCATCCTATACGCTTAAAAAAAAATTGCAGTTTCATTTTTATTTGCATTGAATTTTTTGACCAAATAATCGTTTCGACCAGTCTAAATAAGCATCAACCTACAACCCGACCCACTTGACGACGGACGAACGCACAGACATGCAATAAATTAAACATAATGTTCGGGGGAGACTGGGCACGCCGTGTGTGACGTCAGCGTTCCGTGTACTGAATCTGGAATCCGGGATGATTTTGACATTCAACCTACCCGTCTACCCCCCAACTACCACCCGAAGAACACAAGAGGGGTGCAAATAATTGCATATTCTGTGTGTGTATTTATAAAAACAGTTCCGATTCCAATTATATTCCAAGTGAAATAATTTAATGAAGATTACGCTTTTACATGAATCTGTTTCCGTTAACTCTATAAAGTTAGCGTTGAAATTAATATTTCTGAAATTCAGTTAATTTCTATTCAAGTTTACCAGCTTCGAGTAATCTCTATGAAAATTTAACACAATCCGAATGATCGTTTGCAAAGTTACCTTGTTAGATTGAAATGACGCCGTAAACTCGAAAGAACGTTTTTTAATCGATAGAGGTTCAAATTAAGCATGAATTTTTGTGTGAAAGCTAGTTTTTTTTAGAATAATTTAGTGAAACTCATTGAAATTCAGTGAAGTTTGGGAAAATTGAATGAAATTTATTCAACATTATATAGTGAAATTTAGTTGTATATAGTGAAGTTTAGTAAGATATAGTGAAAATATTGTACAATATATAGTGGAATTTCAGGTAATGCAGTGAAATTTTAGGAAATTCAGTAAAATTTTAGGAAATTTAGTGAAATTTTAGAAAATTTAGTGAAGTATAGTGGAGTTTAACCAAATTTTGGAAAATACTCGGTAATTAAGTGAAATCTTGTGAAATATGGAGTAATTGAATGAAATTTGTTCAACTATATAATGTGAAATTTAGTTATACATAGTGAAATATAGTGAGATATAGTGAAATATAGTAAGATATAGTGAAATATGGTACAATGTAGTGAAATTTTAGGAAATTACGTGGTAATTAAGTGAAATCTTGTGAAATATGGAGTAATAATAGTGAAATTTGTTCAACATTATAAAGTGAAATTTAGTTATACATAGTGATATATAGTGAAATATAGTAAGATATAGTGAAATATGGTACAATATAGTACAATGTAGTGAAATTTTAGGAAATTCAGTGAGTTATAGTGAAGTTTAACCAAAATTTGGAAACTATGGAGTAACTAAGTGAAATATTGTGAAATATGAAATAATTGGGTGAAATTTAATAATATTGTCGAAAATATCAGTAGAGTGCCTATCAATATCTTACCCATAAGGAATTCTGAGTTCAGCTAGTGTTTAGTTGCGATGCTTCCAACTTCAAATGGGTTACCAGCTACTCTATACTATCAGTTAGACGATCTCTTTTTGATGAAATGAATTTATTATATCCTGCTTGTTGGGAATTATAAGCAGGATATGCTACAGTTGAAAGCAGATATATGGAAGCAAAATAAATAATTTATATAATGCAATTAAAAACCAAAAAACTCTCTTTACAAAAAATAATATTATTGGATTGGCTATTTCATTTCGTCGTCCAGGTCGTTCCACTAGGTTAAGCGCTCCAAAACCCGACACTGAATATTGTGTGATCTAGTGGTTTGCATTGTTCCATTTGAAATGGATTAATTCCTCAAAGCAAGAGCTCAAACCACTACTATTAATCCTATTGTTATTTCCAAGACGTATTACTTGAACCTTCGACATTACTTCAGTGTTTCTCAAAAATCGTTTATAGATAATTAGACCAATTAAAATGCAGTAAATAGATGCAATAATGTTTTATTGTTAAATCTGAAAATTTTATATTCCTACAACTGAATTCTAAAAAAATCTTGCCATGGAAAGTATCATCTGAAATATTTATTTATGATACAAGGCTCGAACGTAGCAAGTGCCTTTTTCGCAACGAGTGCGCAAAATTACTTCACTGTCCTACAAAACTTTATCTACGACCACATGGAGAAAAAATAAAAAAATGTGCTCTGAAGAGGTTAAAAAACATGAAAATAAATTTTCTATAAACAAATATATACACAACGAATTCTAATTTCAGGTGGTGTGCAATCCGAAGAAATGCGTTCTTCCATTTAAAATAAATGTAATTAAAATTTTAAATATAACAGAAAATACTTTTCACTATGTCTGACACTTCTGTCAAATTTACTGACAGCACAAAAGTTTATACAACAAACGACTAAACTCAAGGCAACTCGATCATTACGTAGCTAAAAAAAGGTGTTAAAAAATATATCTTTTCTATTCGATGAATTCAAACTATTTTATATTTGCTAATCGTACATTCAAAATAAATGTGAATGCGCCAATAGGTGTGCAGTGCGACATAAAATTGCCCGTATCTCTTAAATCGTTAATGTTATCGAGATGTCACAAGAGGATTTGTTAGCCGTAAAAATGTTCACAAAAGCCAATTATTGCATTTATAACTGAAAAAAGTTTTACTTACAAAAAAATAGCGCATCCAACATTTAACTTAGTCGGTACCTGAGTTCAAAAGTATGTTGTAGACTTGTATATCACGCCAAAAAGTGTTCAATTATGGTGTTTATTAACGGTTAAAATATTACCAATTTCCAATCAGCCATTTGATAATTGTAAATAAAAAACCATTTTTCATTCCCAACTTTAGAGCCCAATAGTTCGTTAACGAAGGGCGTGAAGAAAAAAATTTATATAAAATACCATCATTATTTTTAGCCTTTCTATCACCTCCCAAGTTTTTGGTACGAACTCCTGTGTCATCCTGTATATTGTTTCTCCAGAACTTCTTTGATCGACCTTTTCCCCCTTCTCCTTTGTGTCACCAGTCTAAATACCTCCATTGGTTCATACCTACCCTTTGAGACTTTTTCTTTCAATTATTTTTCGTATTTTTTTTTACAAGATTTGGAAAATATAAACTCAGTTATAAACAAAATTCGTTAATATTCCAAAAAACCGTCAATCTAAACCACGACCTTGATGAATTTTAACAAATTCTGTTATAAAAAGTCTCTAGTCAATTCCAAACTATAAGCTTTCTTTATGACAATAATAAATCATCGATTTGTCATCTCCCCCATTGAAAAAAAATATTTATCTGCGTCCGTTTCGGAATTCCAAGCATCACTAACCAAGTATCTTTCATATAACCAAAACGCGCTCGACCGGCCAGTTCCTCTCTCTACTGTGAGCCACTTTAAAATCAGTCCGGATATTTCTTTTTCAGAATTTCAATTCAACTCACCAGAGCAAGTTGACTTTTATTGGGTCGATAAATAGTACACTTGGGAGATTTCTTATTAAGATCCCTCCTGCTTTGCGATTCAATAGAAAACGGTATAAGTTATGTATCCATAGTACTATCCTAATCTAATGCCAAATGTGGCATCAACGAATATTTTACCAATAATTTCCGTTAGACTTGGCTGGCAACCTCGACGTTAGCTCTTAAATCGTCATGTGATTATCAAGGATCTATACAGGACGACTGAAGAAGGAATCAGAGGTACTGGAGAACCAATATCAGGAGCCATGATAATACTTTTACAGCTCACTGTTATTGGTGTTCAATCATTAACTGTTTGTACTAAAGCTGTTGCTAAAGAAAGACCATAGCATGTTATGAGAATTGTATCGTATGTCACATAGTATGATCACAGTATAGGAACGAACCAGTAGTATTAGTATTATAAATTTGATTCATAAATTGCCAGAGCTTTTAATGACTTTGAACGGATCGCTTTACGATAGGCGTAGGTAGCATAAGTTTTAAAATGACTTGAACGTGTTAAATGTTTTTTCTTGAATATTGTAGAACAGTACACTGATGAGTGAATAAAACAATAGTCTCATACAAAATATTTATTGGTTTACACACAGACTACCCGTTTTCTTCTTTTTAATGGTATCCATTGCAAAAAAATTGCTTATAAACTATAAAAATAATAATGTTTGTTTGTCCGGAAAGCCGTAATAATATACGCCCAGTATAATAAATAATGTTATTCGCAAATTCACCACTTGCACTTTGGTTGGATCGCAGCTCAGCACTGGCCGTCGGATGAGATACTCATCCGAACGACGTTGTAGGTCACAGAGAACTCGGGAGTATCAAGTCACGAGATAACATACTGGTTCGTTCCTATACTGTGGTATGATCTCCTGCGTAACTTTGTTCAGGTTTCATTCATTGCTACAGGAGCTCAACCAAATTATGGAAAGCTTCAATCCATCAAAAACATCAGTTAAACAAGTTGAATTTATCGAAATAATGAATGAAAAAAAGATATCCTACTGGTGAAAATAGTATATTATACCCCAAGGTAGTGAATACTATTACTATTAACCGAGCACCAAGATTATTTCGCGAGTGGCTTCGCCCCGAAGGGAATAAGGTGCGAGGTTTATAAATGTCTTCAACACTATGGTGTATATACATTTTTTTCCACTACTAGCCAAATTAAAGATAAAAATTGAAAATAATCCACAAACACACCACGAGAAGCGTTTACTCTGTCGTCTTACTGACAAGTACACTGTCAGTTTTCGATATACAGGGTGTCCCAAACAAGAGTGACTGATTTTAAACATAAATGCCTAGCTTATTAACTGCTCCAAAGATATGGGGTCTTCACTAGTTTCACTAGTTTATCAAAGAGATTTTTTTAGGCTTGGCTGACATTTCATCCCATCAACACAGGGTGTATTACTAATGTTGGTCAAATTTAAAGGGGAAAATATTTATTATTTTAAATGGAACACTCTATAATTTTTGATCTCATTCAAAAGAGCAATCATTCCCCTTTCCAAAAATGTATAGTTTTCTATCTTTTGTTTCATCAACAACAAAGATATTCGAGGTTTCATGTAGTAGTACATTTTTAATTACGTGAATAATTGCCAACAAATCTGACAAACAGTTTATTTAGTAAGAAAACATGATAACATTATTCAATATATATGAAGAAGGAAGAACAAAAAAGTTACAATAAATGCTGCATATGCCTACCCTCTTCGTTTATGCATAACTGTAAATTAAATATTAAATTCTCAAATTAATTTTCTAACATTTCTTGCGGAATATTTTCAATAATGTTCCTGATATTATTTTTTAGTTCTGCTAAATTGTTAGGCTTAGGATTGTAGCACCTATCCTTCACATATCTCCAGAGAAAAAAATTTGGGACAGTTAATTCAGGAGACCGCGGTGCCCATTCAATCGGTCCAGCTCGACCAATCCACTTATAATTAAAAAACGTTTTTAATGAATCTCGTGCTATTAACGATTAATGTGGTGGTCAAAATTGCTGATTTTGTTGTTATGCGTCAAACGGTCACAGCATGAGTTGATTTAAAGCATCAAAATACGTTAATATGAAATTACTAGTTAAAAATGTACTACTACATGAAATCTCGAATATCTTTGTGGTTAATGAAACAAAAGATTGAAAACTATACATTTTTGGGAAGGAGAATGATTGCTCTTTCGAATGAGATCGAAAATTATAGGGTGTTCCATTTAAAATAATACATATTTGCCCCTTTGAATTTGACCAACATTATAGTAAAACACCCTGTGTTGATGGGATGAAATGCCAGCCAAGCCTAAAAAAATCTCTTTGATAAACTAGAGAAACTAGTGAAAACCCCATACCTTTAAAGCAAATAATAAGCTGGGCATTTATGTTTAAAATCAGTCACTCTTATTTGGGACACCCTGTATTATGAACGTACTCATTATGTCATCAGTCATTTTTGGTTGTGAGCGCGAATTTTAAACGATTGGTATTTTTATTCAAATAATTTTATCTTGATGGGTAATTTCAAGCAGCAAATACGTTAAAGAGAATCTTCTTTTTGTTGAATTACTATCCCTGGATTATCACAATATTTGAATTTGTCCATTATTGACCTAGGTTAATAATACACAAAGATTCAAAAGTTTTGCATCACCTTTTTCGTATTGGAAGGAATTTTTTTGCGCTAACAATTTTTTGTTGGCTTGTTTATCAATGTTTACCATTTCAATATGTTCCATATTTCTTGCAATATACATATGTTTACAGTTTTTTTGTAAGATAACATTTGATTTTTACGATTTTAAGTGCAAACATGAATCGTCAAGTCATAAAGTGAGATTGACCGTGCAAGAATAGTGGCTTTAGTTGAAGAAGGTCATTCTCAAAGGTTCGTGGCAAACAGAGTTGGCGTTTGGCAAAGTGATGTGTCTCGTGTATGGAACCGGTATCTCCAGACCAATTCTCTTCGTGATAGACCTAGAAGCGGTAGAAGGCGTGTTACTAATCAGCGGCAGAACCGCTATATCCACTTAACTATCCGAAGAAACCCGACCATGGCAATACCAGCACTCCAAAAAGATATGAGACATGTGTTGGGAGTTCAAGTATCGATCTCGACATTACGAAGACGAATACTTGCGACAGGTTTGAGGTGTCGCCGACCAATAAGAGTGCCCAGACTACAACCTGAGCACAGAGTTCGCCAACTACAGTGGGCCCAAGAACACGCGGCCTTGCCTGAAGAATTTTGGAATTCGGTGTTTTTTTCCGACGAGACAAGGATTTGTTTGGTACAAGATCGAATACGTGTGTGGCGGGATCCAACGAGAGTTGCTCAGCTTGCCCATGCTCGCCACGTGCTGCCCTTCAGAGGAGGAAGTGCTATGTTTTGGGCTGGTATCATGTTAAATGATCGCACAGAATTAATTCATGTGGAGGGAACGATGACTGGTGATAGGTATCTCAGAGAGATTCTACATCCTCACGTGAGACTATGGCGCGCAGCTGTTGGCAATTCCTTCGTTTTTATGGACGAAAACGCCCGACCTCATCGGACCAGAGCTGTAAATGAGTATCTTGAAACTGAAGGGATCAATTGTTTGAACTGGCCTGTCCTATCTCCTGACATGAATCCCATAGAACATGCTTGAGACATGCTTGCCAGGGCAGTGGCAGCACGCAGAAATCCACCCAGGAGTGTACAAGAGCTTGTTCATGCGGCCCAAGAAAAATGGCGGAATATTCCTCAACAGAATATCAATAATTTGGTAAACAGCAGGCGACTTCAAGCTTGCACAAATTCTAGTAGTGGAAATACTCTTTATTAAAAGTTCTCATGCAGGTTCTCACTTAACCTTTTTTTTAAAAAGAATCAATTTGTATTTAATTAATTCAATTTCTAAGAATACTTTTTATGTTTAAGCAAGTTTATTATTGGATAATAACAATTTTTGACAAATATACACGTTTTTTTTATTGAAACTAATCATTTGATTAATCTCTGATCCATTTATAATGAACACATTTTTTTCGGAGATTTAGGGTGATGCAAAACTTTTGAATCTATGTGTTAAACAAATTATGAACTACCAATAGAGAAATTCAACTTCTCAGTTAGCTAGAAGAAGCAACTTCACAGCTAGTAGTGAAAAAATATATTTCTTGCACCTTCCCATCTCGTAACTAATCTCTCAGTTAATCTATTTAATGCCAATTTTGAATTAACATCTTCACATCAATAGGAAAGTAGGAGTTGATATATCCTATGAGCAACTGTAGCAATTTCACCTCTACACGATTCTCGATCTATCGCACCGCCAACGTTCGCCCATTACCGCTGCCGACAACTAGATAGGGTCCATTTGTCACAGCCAACTCGACTTGGCATATCACACCGCCTCTCAATTTGCCAACCCCGCCGCTACGAATTTCGCACCGAATTTCAATTTTCAGAATCCCCCCGAATTTCCTGATGACCACCTTTTGAGTGTCATCGCCCTATCGACTCATAAAATTCGACTCCATTGACCCACTTCATCTCTTCCATCTAATCTGATTTGGAGTTTTTTCTACTGCCATGAATAACTGAGGGACATCGTTCGTAGGGAATTTTCTGGAATTTATCGAAATCCAATAGAGGTACTTTTTTTATATATTATCCTGGAAACATTCGGTCATTTGCATTCCCATATACAAATACTTAGAATGGGTGGAACCTCAAACCATCAATATAACCATGTTTGTATGTTTTTATGTTTCTAACCGACTCCTTTGGACTCGAATTTGACCCACTAAGTGCAAAGCACCTCATGCTATTAGAGTTCATATAATACTTTTCTTGGTGTGCGTCATCAGTTGTTAATATCTTTCTCACACATTACGTTGGAAGAAATGAAAAAAAAGACAGGTCTGAGATTATCGTTTGTCGGCGATTTTTGGATATGTCATACGAAAGACTATTACATTATCAACCTTCCTTT